>JAODAL010013086.1:0-92629 GCA_025379985.1 Phyllomedusa bahiana
CGGGGCTAACCACGCCACTGAAGTCTAAGTCTATTTCTACTGTTTTTTGTCCGATGCAGGACTGTGGTTTTTGTCACGTTTGGCACAAAAACCGTGGTCGGCTCTCATTTCCTTGCCATCAGCACATACAATTGATTGTATGGGAAGACGATGAAAAAACTCAACATGTTGTATAATATGCCGACGCAGAAAACGAGCACAGAAAATATGATCTGTGAAGACTACATGTCGTTTTTTTTATTACAGGCTATGGGCTGCCTGAACGATTTGTATTTTCAGCGGTTTTAGAATTCCAAAACTGCCAAAAATACGGTAGTTTTTCTATGCCGTGTAGACATAGCCTAAAGCCACAACATAAACAAACAATGTGAGAATTCAGCAGATTCAAATGTATTTTTAGACATTATATTTATAACATAAGTACACTACATGCCTCATTTACCAAAGATTTTCATTACTTGTCTAATTCAAGAAATTCTGGATAACAATGACCGATCTGACCGAGCGTTGTTTCAGACAAGGCTAGAAACCTAAATAGGGCATGTAACTTGTTGATAAATCTGCAGCCAGGGGCGTAGCTACAGGGGGTGCAGAGGTGGCAGTTACTATCAGGCCTTGCAGCCTGAGGGGGCCCAAAAACCCTTCTGCCACATAAGGAGACTCCAACATTGTAAGCACACATGGTAGCTGGGGGGCCCATTTCACTTTTTGCACTAGGGCCCAGGAGCTTCAAGTTACGCCCCTGTCTGCAGCATGAGACATTGGGGATGGGAGGGATAGATGTATGGTTCATCTGGTGTGCCAATTGTACTGTGATAGTAAAGAGTGGGGAAAAACTTCTCAAATGAGGACTGCAGCATTCACTTTCCAATGGACTTTTTGAAATAGATGCAGCAACAATAGCAGTTGCTATAGGTAATGACCTTAAATTTCTATTGAACAATTTTTTATTCCCCCAATGTGTGTATGTCCTCCCCGATCAGATCACAGCTGATGCATCTAGCATAGGCGAAGCACCAAAAGAGTAAGGGTGCTTTCACACAGCGCAGTTTTGGTGCAGTTTTAACTGCACTCCAGTTAAACTGCCTTTATTACCAGCAAGCTTTATTGCACTTATCTAAACTGTCTGGAAAGTGAGTAATGAGTTAGTGTGTTTGTAATCCACAAGACTTCGAACACAGTAATTGATACTTACTTGAAACACCTTTCCGAACAATTTAGACAACTGAAAGAAGCTTGCTGGTAATAAAGGAAGTTTAATTGGAATGCAGTTAAAACTGCACCAAAACTGCGCTGTGTGAAAGCACCCTAACCCATTTCGGCACTAGGATAATGACCATACATCACCAATTAATTTTCCTGAAAATGATTTCAGGGGCCAAGCTGCAATACCAGATATAACCTATTGATTTAGGTGGTGCGGTTTTTTAGGGACAAAAAGTAAACTTTTTGTTATCTCAATCATTTGTTTAACATGCTTATTTATCACACAACACTTCTGACCTTTTCTATCAAGATTTTTCCACATCAGTTCTTTTTAATTCTCTTATCTTATCTCGGTAGCTGAGAAACTTACTCAATAAGCCTTAAGCACTCTGCAGAAGGCATGCTGGGTTGGCGTGCTCAATTAGGCCATTACCTGAATATTGCTGAAACATCTCCTCCCAGCACTTTAGGAATCCTTTAACACAGTGGAAAAATTAAATTATACTTTAACAGCTATAAATGCTCTACAATCTGGCATGACAGAAAGCATAGACGTGTATGAAGGCAGATCTCTCAACTACGAACAAAACCCCAGGCCACTTCGCCACTGACAGAAAATTAGAGGCAGCTGCACTTGAAGTGTCAAAGCATAATTTTCTGCGAGTTGAATAGTATTGTGTGCAGAAAGTCACAGTTCTTACTTAGTGGGCTGCAGCAACAAAACTGAAATAGAAAGCACTTTAAAAATATCAGAGGTAATGAAAATTTAGGCAAGGGCATATGTTATAAATATGTATAAACTATAATAATATCAGCAATGACGTTAACCCCTTACCGACATTTGACATACGGGTACATCATCATACATCTAAGGACGTATGGAATGGGCTCCATACGCGGCGGGTGCCAACTGTTGACAGCAGGGATCAGAGCCGCCATCTCAATGAATGAGGAGCAGTGATGCGCACCGTTCCTACCTCTGCAAGTAGTCTTGGGGTGCAGAGTGGTTGCTATGATAGACAGAAGCCTGAAGAAGACTTATGTAGCTGCCATGCTACCATTACTATTACTTCCTGCCTTAGGCAGGAAGCTATAACAATGCCATCTTGCTACACCCTCATGCATTATATGTGATGTAGAACGGTGTACATGCATTTATACTCCTGAAAATCTCTAAATAACCCACCAAACAATAATTGTGTGTTTGTCAACAAAGCATTTTTGCTAACATATGGTAGACCTCTTTAATTCTGTTCGTTTAGATCAGTAGACCTGCCATTGGGTTAAGATTTGGCCCATATTACACTTCTATAAGACTGGCCTTTGCACTTATGCACAAGGTGGTATTATGGACCCAATTTGTACAGAGCCATAATAGGTCTGCAACAGGTATCCAGGAGACCTCTGTGACGGATTTATACCGAGGCTTTTGGAGATTCATTTTGGCTGGATTCTGTACAAAAGAAGATGGCATGCTGAATCTGACTGTATGTAGAGGTTCTTGAGAGCATCCCTCTATACATGGAGGAGTGGGGGGAGAACCACAAAGGAAGAATAAAATACTGATTAGTCTAACCAGTTCCTGACCGGCCCATTTACCACCTTTCCTGAACAGGCACATTTTCCTTTTCCGTATAATATATGTACACAACCTCAATTCCAAAAAAGTTGGGATACTAAACAAATTGTGAATAAAAGCTGAATGCAATGATGTGGTGGTGCCAACATCTAATATTTTATTCAGAATAGAACATAGATGACAGATCAAAAGTTTAATCTCCGTAATGTAACATTTGAAAGGAAAAATATGTTGATTCCAAATTTCACAGCGTCTACAAATGCCAAAAAAGTTGGGACAAGTAGCAATAAGTGGTGGAAAAATGACATTGAGCATATAACAACAGCTGGAAGCCCAATCAACACTAATTAGGTGAATGACACATGATTGGGTTATAAAAAGAGCAAATCAGAGTTTTCAGTGTCTCTCTGAACCCAAAGATGGTAAGGGATCACCAATTTCCCCCCATTGTTGTGCAGAAGATGTGCAGCAATCCAGGATGGTGTTACCAGCGTAAATAGAAAAGGGACTTTAAAGTTATCATCATCGACCATACTTTAAAATCTCAAAGATTCAGAAAAATCTGGACAATCGCTGTGCGGTTAAGGGTCAAGGCCGTTTAAAACTCTATGGAAATGCTCGTGATCCCCGGGCCCTTTAACGTCACTGCACCTCAAACAGGAATTTGCCACTGTCAAGGAAAATAACAGAATGGGCTCAGGAATACTCCCAGAAAGATTGTCAGTGAACACAATCCACCATGTCATCCCCCGCTCCCAGCTGAAACTTCAGTGCAAAGAGGAAAGGGCCCATTTCTAAGCAAGCCCCACAAGTCAGCCGTTTGCCTGGGCCCGGGGGCTCATTTAAAATGGATTGTGGCCAAAGGGAAAACTGTTCTGTGGTCAGATGAGTCACGATTTGAAGTTCTTTATGGAACAGTGGGACGCCATATCAGCCGGACCAGAGAGGACAAAGAAACCAGTTGTTATCAACGCTCCGTTCAGAACCTTGCATCGCTGATGGTATGGGGTTGCATGAGTGCTTGCGGCATGGGCGGCTTGCATGTCTGGAAAGGCACCATTTTTTTGATTAACAAATTAAACTTTATTTGAAGGATCACATGCAGGTACAGAAATGCATACATGACAAGCTTGGGTCACAGTCACCCCAATACCATCGTAAGACAGTGAATACTAACAGAATGCGTAGTTACATAGCATCCAGCATAACCCATGCAATTATTTTAAGCGGTACCCGAAACATCAGTACAGAATGAGTACATATCCTGCAAAATGCAGGGAACAGATAAAATTATAAACGGAATCTATGAATATAACATTACTACTTTCTCAGTTGCTCACATAAGCTAATATCAATCCAGATAAAACCCGTTATAGATTTGAGGTGTTGGGACATAGTAACCCTGCGTGGAGTGTCTAGAGACAGATATTACATGGTAGCGCTCGGGTGGTGGACTATAATCTAAGGACTTGGAGGAGTTCATACTCAAGGGCCCTTAGGAACCGACCCTGCCCGGGGAGCTCACCCCCTTCCCCATATCTTTTCAAATTTGCCGGCTCTATTCCTGTGTTTGAGCAGCCACCTTGATGTGGCCCGCATGCCATTAATCAAACCATCCACTCGGACACGAAGGAGGCCCAGAGGCCAACCATGTCCCTGCAATAGCCTTCCTCGCAAAAATAGAGAGTTTTCAGTTGCAAAGGTGTACATAGAGCGTGAACCCAGGCTGTCAAGCTCAGGACCAAATAAGCAAACTATGGGATTGAGGGGGACCGGACATCACACCTTATCATTCAAAAACTGGCCCAACTTGGTACCAGTAACCCAATCCTTTGGGCAAGACCAAAATCAGGTGTAGGAAGGTACCCGGGTGCTGGCACTTGGGGCATTCATCCGTGTATCCCTGCCTGAATTTACAAAGTCTAAGAGTAGGTAGTAAGAACGGTGAAAAAATATAAAGTTGGGTCAGTCTATCATTAAGGTTGGAGGAAACCAATTTGGGTGAAGCTACACATGCCTCCCAATTCATCTGTCATAGGGCCTAGGTCAGTCTCCCATCTCCTCCGGAGGTCACCCAAATGTCCCTCTCTACTACGTGAGGACAGAAGGCCATTAAAAAAGGAGGACTACATGACTGGGCGGGGGGGATAGAAGCAGTCGAGGGAATGGGAAAGGATTTTAACACCATTCCAGCATGACCCAGTTGGGACGTAACTCTTTGCTTCACTCTCAAATACGTAAACAGTTGGGAGGAGGGGAGCCCAAACTCGGCCTGCAGGTCCAGGAAAGGTCTGACCCCCGAGCCAGAGCAAATGTGAGAGATACACCACATCCCTCGCGACCCCCAATTCACCTCCGAGGACATGAGGAGTAGGCCTGGAAACAATTTGCAATGCCATAGTGGCGAGAACAGATCGATACCCTCACTGTAGTACAAAGAGCGTACCCTCTGCCATACCAAAAGGGCCTGTCTTAGTATAGGAAAATTACGCAGGCTACCCTCTGCATATGAAGTGCCACAGAAGAGGAGGTGCAAGGGATGCGAATATCCTCGACTAAATGGGGAAATAATCTGGGTTTGTACCCGGAGTTGTTCTTCCGCCCCCCACCTGGCCAGATGTGAGAGCTGACTCGCCAGATAGTATAGGCCAATATCTGGAAGAGCGGCCCCCCCCTCATCCCAAGGAGCCGTTAAATGATTTGCCGCTACCCGATGCCTGCGCCCCTGCCATACAAAGGAAAGTATGAGCCCCTAAGACGTGAATCAGACTCCCCGGAAGATATATTGGAGCCTGCTGTAGGACATATAGTATTTTAGGTAGGAGTGGTCATTTTAACCAAGCAAATTTCGCGCCGCTGTGGAGAGAACGGAGCTTGTTCCAATTATTGATTTTATTTTGCAGAAAAGTACAAAGGGGGTTAATGTTTTAAACTTGAAAAAGTCCTAAACAGATCTAGATACCCTGTATTCCCAAGGTAAGTAATGGAAGACGCCCAAAATTAAGGAGGTTTACAGCCTCCGCCCTGGGACTGAGTGGTCAAGGGGTAGGATTTTAGACTTAGCCCAATTGATGAGTATACCCGAAAATGACCCAAACTCTCCAATGATCTCCAGGGTGGCACACAGGGAGTCCTGCGGATCAGATAAGAACAGCAGAGTGTCGTCCGCATATAAACTGATTTTTTCACATACGGGGGTAGCAGACAAACCCCTGATACGCGCATCAGCCCGAACCTTCACTGCCAGGGGCTCCACAGCTAAGGCGAAAAGTAAGGGGGAGAGAGGGCAACCCTGCCTAGTCCCGCGGTGCAACGAGAAGGGGTCAGAAACCCACCCATTGACCGCAACCCTGGATACCGGATTCATGTAAAGCAAACGCACCCAATTAATAAAGGAGGGACCAAAGCCAAATCGTTTCAGCGGTGAGGAAGTGATAGGGACCATTCCAATTGAGTCAAAGGGCCTTGGCTGCATCTAGTGAGGACTGACAATTCTAGAACCACCTCATGTGACGAGTGGCTTGTAAGTTGTTGTAAAACAAACGTCTTAAATTTAACGCTGTTCACTTCCCGGGCAGAAGCCAGTCTGATCCAGCTGCACAATTGACCAGGATGACTTTGTTTGAAAACCTCCTAGCAAAGCTAGTTTTGGGCCAGGATCTAGAAATCGGTTTGAAGCAGGGAGCTAGGGCGATTGAATTACGTATCTCGGGTCCTTACCCTGTTTGGGAAGGACTACGATGATTGCTTCATACATCGAGGTCGGAAGGGCCAGGTCTCCCAGGGATGCCTGAAATACTTCTAAAAGCTGAGGGGCGAGAAGTCCCCGTATGTCCCCTATAAAACCAATCGGGATGTCCGTGTACTTACCTGGGGATTTTGACTGGTTGAAATGAGCCGGGATGGAATCTATTATTTCTTGTTCTGTGAGGGGGCTATTACAGCAGTCTATCTTCTCACTGACAAATAGGGAGCGTTACGGGCAGACAGGCTGGGGGAAGGGGAGGGTGTCGGTCTCAGCAGTGGACAACAGTCACCTGTGAGGAAAATAAATTTTGATAGTAAGAGCGGAATGCTTCTAATATGGCAGTGGATCACGAATAGAGGACCCTCAGGGGACATAAGCTCGGGATATACCGGAGGTCCGAGGTACCTCGCGCCATGCACGCCAAAGCGTGCCCATTTCTCCCCATGTTCAATAATAGGACTGTCTACTGAGAATGCTTTTTCTGGGCTTTGTGAGTGTAAACAGGATTGGTACAGTCTAGTCGACACAGCCATGCGGCCCTATTTTCATAGAAGGATCCCTGGTGTAAACGCGAACAGTTTCCGCCCTCAGTCCACCTCCCTAGCAAGCTGGAAGCTTCCCTGTGTGCCAAAACCCTTTAAGATCTCTAATAGCAGAGCGTCAAGAAACCCCTCGCGTATGCTTAACTGGCATCCCATGTCGAGGCTTTTGACACCGACCCAGCGTTGTCTTGGTAAAAATAAGCGCCATTATCCGAGGGAAAGTCCACAACCCCAATATGGTGTACGGGGGCAGGATTTGCAGCCAGAAAGGGTTTTTAAACGCCCTCTCGTTGGGGAGGCTTGTTATCCTGTTTAAGGGTCAACAAACCTTGGGGGCGTGTTCGAACTGATTGGCCAGCTATCGCATGAGTCAATCAAGAGGAGCAGGGGACAAATGTTTCTGCATGAGGTCGTTGCGCGACAGAGCATTAAATTGCGTAGTGAAAACCTGGAATAGTGGCAATGTTGCGGATTCCTATATCGCCAAGCATCGGTTGACCCCTAAAATCATTCAATAATAGACTGCAGGGACGAGGGAAAGAGGGTCCGTCGGACGTGTAAAGTGGAATCAAAATTTTTCGATTCCCCCAGACGCGTATCCCAGGTACAATGAAATCCCCCCAGCATTACACTCACGGGCACTTTATTAGGTACACCATGCTAGTAACGGGTTGGACCCCCTTTGCTTCAGAACTGCCTCCAATTCTTCGTGGCATAGATTCCACAAGGTGTTGCAACGTATGCTCAATTGGTACCAAGGGGCCCAAGAGTGCCAAAAATATTCCCCACACCAATGACTACCACCACCACCAGCCTGAACCGTTGTGATATACAAGGCAGGATGGATCCATGCTTCATGTTGTTGATGCCAAATTCGACCTACCATTCGAATGTCGCAGCAGAAATCGTGACTCATCAGAAGGCAACGTTTTTCCATTCTTCTACTGTCCAATTTCGATGAGCTTGGGCAAATTGGAGCCTCTAGTTGCCTGTCTTAGCTGAAATGGGAGTGGCACCGGTGTGGTCTTTGTGCTGTAGCCCATCTGCTTCAAAGTTCGCCATTACAGTGCGTTCAGAGAATGCTCTTCTGCCTTACCTTGGTTGTTGTAACGGGTGGCTATTTTGAGTCTCTGTTGCCTTCTATCAGCTCTCGACAAGTTTGCCCATTTCTCCTTTGACCTCTGGCATCAATGACAAGGCATTTCGCCCACAGGACTGCCGCTCTACTGGATGTTTTTTCTTTTTCGGACCATTCTCTGTAAACCCTAAGAGTGGTTGTGCTTGAAAATCCCAGGAGTTCAGCAGTTTCTGAAATACTCAGACCAGGGCCCTTCTGGCACCAATCAACCATGCAAGTTCAAAGGCACTCAAATTCACCTTTCTTCCCCACAACTGATGCTCGGTATGACTGCGGAGATTGTGCTTGAACATTTTGGGGTCTATGCTAAATGCATGAGTTGCCGCCATGTGATTGGCGATTAGAATTAAGTGTTAACGAGAGTGGGACTGGTGTACCTAATAAAGTGGGCACGGGTTCACGCGGCCCTGGTAGGATTGTGGCCAGTAGGGAGTACTCCAACATCTCTTGATCACTACTGAGAGATTATGAGGCGGGACGTAGACCCAACAATTATTAAATGGAACATGAAATAGGGCGATACTCAGGACTATGTATCTGGCCTATCATCAATACACAGCCCTAGTGAGGATGAATCGGGGACCGTAGCGACCCAATCAAGATTGAGGTCTCCCCTGGCACAGTTCGTAAATGTAGAGTGATTGGCACCACCCCATTCCATGGACGGCCAAGCAAGTGGTAATTTATCGGGTATGATGTGGGTCTCTGAAGGCACACAATATCACTCTTGCGCGCCCTCAGTTCATTGAACACAAAGTGCCCTCTTAACACGGATCATTTCAACCCCCGAAAGTTCCATGTGAGGAAAGCAAACTAGATTATTAGCCTATTAGCGATGTCAGGAAAAAGTATCTGCAGGGCAACCGCGGTCTGTGTTCGAGACGCAACAAGGCTATCCACATCACATAATCCTGCTCTGTTAGAAGCAACTGAGGAGCGACGCTACATGGTGAGACAAACAACAGATACATCCAACCAACCCCACAAACCCACCTACTTCGTTTGTCATAGTACGAAGCATTGGATCCCCGAACGTCCCAACGGAAAACAAACAATTGGTAGAAAATGCAAGCACAGATGTCTACACTAGACAAACCAGGAGTTCCCCTTGTTACGCCTTAAGGCGAGATACACCCCACTTGCATAGAGGAATATCTAAAGCATAAAACATTGTAGAAACCACTGTGGTTTACAATATGCATACGTACACTACCCGATAGAAAGAATAAAGGAAAGGAGAGGGGAGGGAAGAAAAATAAAAAAGTGGGGAAAGAGGGGGGTTGGAAGTAGAGGGGAGGAAGGTGTGATAAGGGGGGGGTGGGGGGGATAAGGGGGGTGGGGAAATGGGGGGGGGAGGTTTTTTTTTTTTTGGGGGGGAGGAGATGGAAAGTACGATAGCATGACTCTACAGCACTACAAAGTAGGCCCATGGTTAAAAACATACATTATGTCAGCTTAGGCATTGCAAAGAACAGAAATGATGTGGATGAAGGACGAGAGTCAGGCAACTGCATGGCTTGCGACCTTCTTACTTCCACAGGGCGACTCTTAAGCCGTCGATGTGTGTCCTGGGGGCTATTGAAAAAAGAAAGTTTTTTTTTTTTTTGGGTTTTGTTGGCAATATACTCTCAATCGGGCTGGGTTATTAGCATTGCGGACTTGTAGTTGCGGCTACCTTAGCTTTTGTGTTTGCAGTGAGAAACAAGGCCCTCTTCTTCTGCACATCAATAGAACAGTATGATAGCTAGGGACCTTTGAGCTACAGTAGTTATGGGAACCTCGTTCCGAGTGAGTGAGCCGGAGAATAGTGTTCCTAATTCTTTATGTTCAGAAGTTGGTCTATGAATGTACGGGGGGGAGCCCCGGTGAGGGGGTTTCGTCAGGATCCGATGTGCGCGTTCCACCGCCAAATGCCGAGAATTATCATCTGCCGTAGTAGAAACAAGAAGGATTTTCTAAAAAGGATTCAGGGGCAGTACCTCGGAGCCTCTCCGCTTGGGACCAATGAAGCGCAGGTTACATCTCCGCAGCTGTTTTCTTGGTCGTCCAGATGTTGATGGAGCCTATTAATATTTCCGTTCCGCCTTTTCCACACGGCGCGGACAAGGGATGGTCTGATCTTTCTTAAGGTGCTGACCCTTTCTCCACTTCCGTCACTCGTTCATCGCGTCTTTGAGCTATCATGTCGCAGTTTGGGAAATGATTACTTTTATCTCCTCTATACGGGAGGTAAGTGCTTGCCTGCATGTAGATGGAATGCAGCGAGGACTTTCATGGTCTCTGGAGTCGAGTGGTTCCATGTCCGAAGCGCCTTTGGCTGGGACTCCATTTGCGCATTTGCTTTGCTGGTTGAGGGTCCGCTGGGGGGGGAAGGTTCCCTTTCCCCCCCCGGTCCAGCGATTATTTGTCTTAGTTTCAAGGGCCTTAGAAGGTGGTTGATGGGCGCCATAGGTAGTTAGCTATAAATGAACAAGCAAAGGAAGCAACCAACTGGATTTAGGTGGCTGGGGTGGATGGGTGCGAATCGCAAGATGGGGACCTCCTTAGTTTAGGTAAGGATCTCTATGTCACATTTCACTGGTACAGTGGATTTTTCCGGATAAGGGGCAAAAACATACATGGTGACCTGGTCATGCGTTGGTGTTGTAGATACCAACAGCGGTACGAGGCCGGCCAACGCGCCTCCCGAGTGTGTTGCGAACCGTGTTGCAGCGAGGACCCACAGTGGTAGGTGGCTGGGCAAGAGGGCACACCACAGGCCGATGTTGTGGACCAATGCAAGTATTGAAGGCTTGGCGGCTATTGTACAGGGCTGATGATGATTATGGATATGGTAGAGGTTAGCATGTCAGAGCCCTGGACAATAGGATGTCAGAGAAGAGTTGCCTGTGCAGTGGTATAATAGGCTGGCTTGTCACTTCTGTGAACGGGCACCAGAGGGCGACAAAGCCCGCAGAATGGAGAATGGCATGTGGTGTGTTATATGGGGTCGGTCTCAGGAGTGAGGGGAGGCAGTGTGACACAATGTATTGAAAAAGCAGATTGCAATCCGCTTGTAGCAATCTTTGCTAGGACGAGTCAGCAATATTGTTGAGATCTACACTGGACCAAGCAGACGGGCCTCTTGGGCCTCAAAATCTTCCAATACAGGTGTCTTTTTAGAGGTGTTGGGGCTGCGCACTCCTCTCTGTCTCCAGAGGCGACAACTGGGGTACAGTACTCACGCTTCTGCCACCGCGTCCTATGCCGACCTCACCACGTGGCGGTCTGCGCGCTGCCAAGTACGGGCCCTCTGGAGCGCCGGATCACGGCAAAGTCGTGGCAAGTCCGCCGTTAGTGACAGGGCGGCTCCGATGGTCGTCACTCTCCCCAGCTCCCGCCACAGGCCTGTCTCGGGCTCTGCTGTGTGCTCCAGCCGATGCGATCCCGCAGACGTAGCTGGAGGGAAAGCAGGTCACGCTCGCTACCCGCAGCAAGATGGCGACCTCGCGCCCCAAGTCCTGGTGCAGCAGTTCCAGGGACAGCGGGAGTGCAGGGAGCGCGGTACTCACGGTCCCAGGGGGGTGTATGCGGGCAGAAATACCAGGATCTGCTGCTCTGTCTCAGGTCCCGATGACCGAATCGTCGGCCTCCGCAGTCTCTCTCACTGCGTCTCGCTCGCCGTCTCTACTGTAGGCGTGGAAATCACGAAACTACCGCAGGGCCGGGGTTTCGTACCGGAGTATGTCGCTTGCTGTGGGATGGGGCTTCCCCACTCCGGAATCGCAGTCGGCCTCCAGCCGCGCTGCGGATCTCAGCAGGTCTCTCCTGGTCCACGCGCACTGTCAGCTCCGCAAGTCGCTTGGCGGGACATCCCGGCGCCCACTCTTTCACCCGGCGGGCCCTTGCCGGGGTAGCCGACTAGTGCCTCACGATCCCCATGGTCTCGTTCCTCCGCAACTAACCGGGCCAGGGACTGCTGCTTCCCAGTGCTTAGTGCTTCCCTCCGCCCTCTGCAATGTGATTTAGGACAGGATAGAGCAGGATTTACGGTCTTGATGGCCGGTGGAAGCAGGAGCTCCTGCAGCGCACGTCTTTTCTCCTCCGCGGCCAGGCCACGCCCCCGGAAAGGCACCATTAATGCAGAGAGCTAGGTTCAGGTTCTAGAACAACATATGCTCCCATCTAGACGTCCTCTCTTTCGGGAAGACCTGCTTTTTCAACAAGATAATGCCAGACCACTTCTGCAGCAATCACAACATCAGGGCTAACGTAGGAGAAGGGTCCGGGGTACTTAAATGGCTGCTTGCAGTCCAGATCTTTCACCTATTTGAGAACATTTGGTGCATCATAAAGAGGGGAAAGGGGCGACAAAGAAAGGGCCCAAAGGGCGATTGAACAGGGTTTGAGGCCTGTATTAGACATGAATGAGAGAGTATTCCTATTTCTAAACTTGAGAACTGGTCTCCTCTGTCCCAGACGTCTGTTGACTGTTGTAAGAAGGGGGATGCCACACAGTGGTAAAACGGCATGGTCCCAACTCTTTTGAGATTTGTTGACGCCATGAAACTTTGAAAACATTTTTCACTTAAAATGATACATTCTCTTTGTTTAAACTTTTGATCTGTGATTTGTGTTCCAATCTGTATTTTTATTTCACACAATTTGATGTTTTATTCACAATTTTTTTGGGGTTTATCCATATTTTATTAATATTATATATATATATATATATATATATTATATATATATATATATATATTATATATATTATATATTTATTATATTATATATATATGCACATACACACACATACATTTTACACACAAAACATTTTGTAATATAAAAATTTGTGTGTGTTTTTCCAAAATTTCAAGGTCCACAAGCACCTGCTGAGGCATGCCGGCACGTGACCGCTTAGAAGCAGGAAGCCAACATAATGTGTATATAGAACGCTCACCGAGCACTATATTTACAGCAATCAGGAAGACAGGGACGGTAATAAACCGTCTCTACCCTCAACTAACGCCGACAGCCTGCTCTGCACTCATGTAGCTGCATGGACATTCCAGAACATCTTTTCATTGATAAACAGCCACCATCCAGATGTTTGAACGGGCAGTCAGCAATCAGTTAAACTGAATTTATCTTCAGGTAAATATTTGTAATTTTTTGTTTGTGTAGATTTGCACAAAGCAAATCTCCAGAAAATATATTGGCAGGCATGTGGATCCTAACCACACACAGCAGAAAATTTCTACATGTAAAATAACCTGTGGTGTGTATATTTTTGAAATCCACAGCAAGTCAATTTCTATGGTAAGAATTTTCCCCATTAACCCCTTAACGACATTTGACGTAAACTAATTGCAGCTGACACCTGCCAGCAACAGCAGGGAATGAAGTCGGCTCCATTCTCTGCTGCTTAGCCCGCGGCATCTAAATGAGCGAGAAACGGTGCTGTGGTGAGATTATGGAGTGCCAATTGGTTAACAAGGCAGCTGGAAGCTTTGGGAAGGTTTCCATCGCAGCCATGTTTCCTGTAATACTAGGAAGTGGTCAAACCACCATCTTTGTTTACATTTCTGCATTGTTTATACAAGGCAGAAAGGTGTACAAACAATTCCGACCCCCAAGCATAAAAAAATAAATTCATTTTTACAAATAAAAAAAGTTACACACAATTGGTATCGCCGCATCCATAAAAATCCAATATATAAAAATATTACATAATTTATCTGGTACGCTGAACACTGTTGAAGAAAAAAAAATTCCAAATGCCAAAATTGTGTTTTGGTCACTTCACATCCTCTAAAAATGGTAATAAAAGTGATCAACAAAGTTGAATCTTTCCCAAAATGGTACCAATAAAAAGTACACTTCAGCCTGCAAAAAATGCACCCTCACTCAGGTCCATAGGTGGAAGTACAAAAAAGTTATTGGTCACAGAAAATGGCGCTGTGGTGCAAATTTCAAAAATAGAAAATGCTTGGATTTTTTAACGGTACTGTAACAAAGAAAGTCCTACATATTTGGTATTGCAGGAATTGTGTCAACCTGCAAAATAAAGATGACACATCACTTATACCAAAGAGTGAATGCCACAAAAAAAAACAAAAAAAACTTGTAAACGAGTAAGTTTTTTCAAATTTCACCCCACTTGGAATCTTTTTGCTGCTTCCCAGTATATTTTATGATATGGTCAATGACAAAGTACATATTGTCCTGCAAAATAAAAGCCCTCATATGTCTATGTAGATGAAAAAAGAAAAAAAACTTTATGGCTCTTGGAAGGTGAGGAAAGAAACAAATGTGTCGACAAAAAAACCCCCAAAAACTTTGTTCTTAAGGGTTTAAATTGAATATTTAACAAAAAAAAATCAGTTTGTTGCAGATTTAGCTGATGATTACCTGGGGGTCTACAGCAAAATCTGTAAATACAGACGTTCTAAATAAAAAAACACACACACACACAACATACCCTGTAAGGGTTCGGTGGCTTCGCTGGACCACCGCAAGCGATGATAGCTAAGCCACGCCAGGGAGTGGAGTCTAAGTAGCCCCCGGTATTCACCAGAGCCCGCCGCAAAGCAGGATGGACTTGCTGCGGCGTGAGGCTACCAGGTCGCTACCCCTGACGTGACTTGCTTGCGATGGCGGCCGGGGTACTGCGAGGTACAGAATCGTAAACCAGAGGCGTAGTCGGGGACAGGCAGAAGGTCAGGGCAGGTGGCAGAGGTTCGAGGTCAGAGACGGGCAGACGGTCAGGGCAGGCGGCAAACAGGCAAGGTCAGGAAACGTAGTGGAACGGACTGGTACACGGTAAATCAGACAGGACTTTCCCAAAACACTCAGACTAGGCTAACGCACAACAACAGACTGGCAGAGGGGTGCTGGGGGCGTATACCTTAAATAGGAACCCGCAGCCGGCAATTGACCTAATTACCGGCGTACTGGCCCCTTTAATCCGGACCAGCCGTCCGCGCCGCGCCCTAGGGAGCGGGGTACGCACGCGGCGGTGGGACAGGCAGGAGCAGCGTCACCGGATGTGTGGGGCGGGTAAGTGGCTTGGCGCCGGACCTGGGGTGGCAGGGGGATGGTCGCGGGTAGCCGCGATGCCCGGGCCGGACCCCCTGACAGTACCCCCCACCCTGAGGTCTCCCCCTCTTTTTTTGGAACTTAGAGAGGGGGGTCAGGCGGGCAGATTAGCTCGGTTCCCACGAACGCTCCTCGGGCCCGAAAACCCCTTCCAATCTATCAAAAGAACCGCTTCCCCCCCTTTTCTTCTCCCCAGCACCTCCTTGACCTCAAAGATGTTATCAGCTTTGGCCACAGGAGAAGGCGAGACAGATCCACGGGAGAAGCGATTCAGCACCTCTGGTTTGAGGAGAGACACATGAAAAGCGTCGGGATACGCAGAGTAGGAGGCAAGCGGAGCTTGTAGGACATCAGGTTTAGCTGTCGAAGTACCACAAAAGGACCCAAATACTTAGGGCCTAACTTGTAACTGGTACCTTGAATCGAATGTACTTGGCCGATAACAAAACCCTGTCACCCGGCTTAAATATGGGCAGGGGTCTCCGGTACCTTTCAGCCTGGGCCTTGGTGCGAGCGGAGGCCCGTAGAAGGGCCTGTCGTGTGACTTGCCAAAGTGCCTTGATGTCCCGTACTTGGGCATCAATGGCAGGGACGTGAGACGAGATAGCCAGAGGGAGAGGCGGACGGGGATGTAGCCCAAATACAACAAAAAAGGGAGAGGCTCCAGCAGATTCAGTCTAAGGAATTATAGGAAAATTTGGCCCAGGGGAGGAGATCAGACCAGTTATCCTGACGGGCGGACACAAAATGACGTAAATAGGTACCTTAAACTTGGTTGACCCTCTCTACCTGCCCATTGGTTTGAGGGTGATATGCAGACGAGAAGTCCAGCTGAACCTGCAACTGAGCACGAAGAGCCCATCAGAATTTTGACACAAACTGGACCCCCCTATCTGAAACAATATGCAATGGAAGCCCGTGTAGCCGAAAAATGTGGTGGAAGAAGTGTTGGGCCAGCTGGGGGGCAGAGGGTAACCCGGGCACAGGAACAAAGTGAGCCATCTTTGAAAATCTATCCGTTACCACCCAGATGACCATGTTTCCAGAGGAGGCTGGAAGGTCAGTAACAAAATCCATGGCAATATGGGACCACAGTTTTTCTGGCACCGGGAGATGCTGGAGCAGACCCGCGGATCTGAGACAAGGAACTTTGTTATGGGCACAGGAGGTACAGGCCTGAACAAAGTCTCTAACATCCTGAGCGAGAGTGGGCCACCAATAGTAGCGTGAGATCAATCGTAAAGACTTGTGGACCCCAGGATTTCCCGCTGTGCGAGAGGAATGTCCCCACTTAAGGATTCGAGGCCGCATGGCAGGACAGACGTAGGTCTTCCCAGGGGGTAGATGATGGAGATCCACGGGAGCCGCCGTGAGGAGCCGTTCAGGAGGAATAATGTGCTGCAGAGGCGGCTTAATGCCCACAGTGTCCGAGGATCTAGAGAGGGCGCCCGCCCTGACGTTCTTTTCGGCAGGCCGAAAGTGAAGGAGGGAGTTAAAGCGGGCAAAGAAGAGCGACCACCGGGCCTGCCGAGGATTCAAACGCTGAGCAGATTGGAGATACATGAGATTTTTGTGATCGGTGAGGATCTCAATGGGATGGCGAGCCCCCTCCAGCAGGTGTCGCCATTCTTCCAGGGCTAACTTTATGGCCAGAAGTTCACGATCACCAATTGTGTAGTTACGTTCGGTAGGAGTGAAGGTCTTGGAAAAGAAGCCACAAGTACGCAATTTCCAAGAGGAGGACTTTTGAAGAAGGACAGCGCCAGCACCTACGGAGGAAGCGTCTACTTCTAGAACGAATGGACGCTGTGGGTCCGGGTGAGACAGAACTGGAGCCGAGGCGAAAGCTGTTTTAAGACGATTAAAGGCTTCCTGAGCTTCGGGAGGCCAGGATTTGGGGTTAGCATTTTTCTTGGTGAGGGCTACCAGTGGGGCCACCAGCATGGAGAATTGTGGAATGAACTGCCTATAATAGTTCGCGAACCCCAAGAAGCGCTGGATGGACCGGAGACCCACCGGGCGGGGCCACTGCAGGACCGCTGAAAGCTTGGAGGGGTCCATCTGGAGACCTTGTTCCGAAATGATGTACCCCAAGAAGGGCAGCGAGGTGCGTTCAGACAGGCATTTCTTAGTTTGGCATAAAGTGGTGGGTGTGGAGGCATCTGAGCACCTGGTGGGTGTGGAGGCGGTGAGTCTCTAAATCCGGAGAGAAGACTAAAATGTCATCCAGATAGACAATGACGCATACGTAGAGAAGGTCGCGGAAAATCTCGTTGACGAAGTTCTGGAACACCGTCGGAGCGTTGCAGAGACCAAATGGCATGACGAGATATTCGAAGTGGCCGTCACGGGTATTAAAGGCCGTCTTCCATTCATCGCCTTCCCGGATACGAATCAAGTTGTAAGCTCCGCGTAAATCCAACTTGGAAAAAAATGTTGCGTCCCGTAGGCGATCAAACAGTTCCGAGATCAGAGGCAGGGGGTATCGATTTTTTATGGTGATTTTATTTAGTCCTCGGTAATCGATACAGGGCCGGAGAGTTCCATCTTTTTTTCAAAAAAGAAGAACCCAGCCCCCGCGGTGGGGGGCTTCGTAAAAAGCCTTTACGGAGATTTTGAATATACTCAGAATTGGTTGGTTTCGGGGTCAGAAAGAGGGTATCTCTGCCTCGGGGGAGTAGTTGGGTTGGGTCAATAGGCGGGGTTCGAACGGCCGGGGTGGGGGAGGGGTTTCCGGCCTATTTTTGGAAAAAGACTGGGCAA
This sequence comes from Phyllomedusa bahiana, assembly GCA_025379985.1. NCBI lineage: Eukaryota > Metazoa > Chordata > Amphibia > Anura > Hylidae > Phyllomedusa > Phyllomedusa bahiana. The sequence goes on from JAODAL010013086.1 coordinate 18,054, forward strand.
AATCCAGGTAAGGGAGTAGGGACTGGCATTGGCTTGTAGGTTTTATAGAGGCAGCAATGGGTAGAGGAGTACAGAGGGCATGGAGTGGAACGCAGGCCCCAACGGACAAGTCGCCGTGTTCCGCCAGAGTCGGAGTGCTCTTCAACCAGGGAAGGCCCGGGGAGGTATCGAAGAGGAGCAAGGCAGAACGAGGAGTTGCAGGTCTCCTTGTGTAGAGCGCCTATATGTAGGTGAGGGTGCAGTGCAGAACCGAATAGCACCCTTGAGCCCCATTCACCACTGACAGAGGAGGACAACATGGCTTTGCAGAGGGGTCCCCGGGAGACGAAAAGGGGACCCCAGAGCTTGGCTGAAAAAAAATTTCCGGGGCCCCCGAATCAAGGGAAGGCGGTGGCTGTCCGGCGAAATTCCAAGAGTAGGGGAATTGGTCAGAGGGGAGGGGCCCGCATGCACCTAGGGATGCCTCTTGACCCCTAGGTGCGGGAGTTTCCCGGAGATGGGGACAGTCCCCAATAAGTGGCCAAAACCCGCACAGTAAAAAAAATAGTGCTTTGACGATGCCCCAAAAACGTTTTTCCCTGGGTTCAGGTGGGCTCTTTTCCCTGATGGGTTCGCCCTCGGAACCCTTTGGCGAGGAAGTGGAGGTCTTTGAAAAACGGGAGCCGGGGAAGGAAAAGGGCCCGTGGTCGAGTGATTCCGTTGGAGGCGAATCTCCTGATGTCTTTCAGCGAACCATATGTCGATTCGGGTGGCAACCCGGGATCATTTCGCCCGGTGGAGGGCAGATCCGACCAGCAGCTCGTCTTGATGCGCCCAGAAAGGTTTCCCAGAGGTGGGCCCCCAAAGCCTCTTATTCCAGTCCGTTTCTAGGTAGGGTGGGGAAAACTGCACGGAGTACTGACCCCCGTAGAGTGCCCTGACGGAAAAAGGGGCAGAGTGCGGCGCGGGGAGGTGGGCCCGGGTTCCCCGAAGACAGTGCGAAAACCTTGAAGGAAAGCTTGGAGATTAGCTGTTCCCCCTGGTCCCATAGCGGGGTGGCCCAGGCTAAGCTTCCCGTTAGGGGGCTAATTAGAAAGGGACCTTAGCCCGTTTGGTAGGGAATTGTGCCCCAACATCTCTGTGGGTTGGCATTGATGGAAAGCCCCGCATTTTGGGTTCTCATATAATGTGTAGGAAAACGGCAGTGCAGAGAAGGGCCCGGTACTGGAAGCAGGTTTGCACGGCTGCAGGGCAAGTGGTGTGGCGGGGGAGCAGCGCAGGCAGGGTAGACAGGTGCAAGGTTCTGCATCATGGCCCCCAGTGGTCAATACCTGGCTTTGTGCGACGGCCGTCGTGACGTTCCCCGGTTCGGGCAGGGTACCCCCGGGAGAATCCCCTGGGCCAGTCTGTATGTAAGGGGTTTGGTGGATTCGTGGCCCGCAAGCGATGTAGTAAGCCCCGCCAGGGAGCGGAGCTAAGAGCCCCCCCGGGTTTTACCAGAGCCCGCGCAAGCAGGTTTGGGCTTGTGGGGTGGGCTACCAGGCGTACCCTGGTGACTTTCTTGCGATGGCGGCCGGGGGATGCGGTACAGAATCGTAATCCAGAGGGTAGTCGGGGAAAGGGAGAAAAGGGCAGGGGAGGCGGCAGAGGTTCGAGGGGAGAGGGAGACGGTCAGGGGAGGCGGGAAACAGGAAAGGTCAGAAAGTAGTGGAACGGGCGGTACACGGTAATCGACGGACTTTCAACATCAGAATAGGCTCGAAAACCAAACCGATGGGAGAGAGTGTGGGGGCGTTTTTACCCTTAAATGGGACCAGCGCCGGCAATTTACATAAATTTCCCGGGTCTGGCCCCTTTAAAAACCGGACCACCGTGCACACGCCCCAGGGGAGCGGGTCGACGGGGGCCGGGCGGCGGAGCCCCTAACCGGAGCTGACGGGTAAGTGGGTTGGCGCCGGACCCCGGGGTGGCAGGGGGATGGTCGCGGTTAGCCGCGGAGCGGACAGGTGGGCGGCCGCGGGGTGCAACGGCAACCGCGCCAGCCCCCATGACATACCCGATGCACATTTTGACTCCTAAACTAAAAATTAATAAATAAAAGGCTGAATAAATGTTGACTGTCAAATTTAAATACATATATAATTAATGTTCTAAAAGATTTAGGGCGGCATGTATGAAATTTGGCGTGTTAACGCCAAATTTCATGTGCATAATAATAGGCTAGAATGCGCCAGATTTATTAACCTGCTCTACTGCGGGTCATAAATCAGGCACATTCTAGCGCTAGTACAACATTTCTGGATCAGTTATACACTTTGAAAGTGGTCTGCCTGTTCCAGCTGTAATGTGCCTAGAAATACCGTAGCAAAGCTATAAATCTATAGCTTCAGTAGGGTTCTAGCGCGCCCCGCCTCCCACACTCCCTCCGAGATCGGGCGCGTTACAAAGTGCTGCGGGCACGATGTAATGCGCTTGATAATGGCGTGAGGCACATTTAAACATGTATGAACTGGGCTGCGCCTGATTTCGGGCTGAAAAGACTCCAGAAATCTGGCGCAGCCCCATTCATACAGGTCGCCCTTATTGTGTGCAGTCCCCCTTATCTCTCTGCTCCTTGTTTCTCATATAAACCCCTCAACACGAACTACTATATTACCACCAAAAACATACAAGAATATAGTTATACTGTCCCCTAGAGACAGGAATATTCCAACTAATACTGGGCGCTACCTACAATATAGAATATAGTTACTATAAAAAACTCTTTGTGTCAGACTTTATTTTTTGGGATGTGTAAAGATATCAGCTTAGATTAACATTCAGTAGAGCAGAGAGAGCGGCTGCAGACTGAGCGGTCAGGGCCTGTCTGACAAAATTGAACAGTATCCAGCAGCCAGTATTGCATTTTAAGACATACGTGCTGCAGAAAACAAATGGTCGAAAATGTCTTAATTGAAATTAACAGTAAATGCTTTATTTAACAATACATGCAATGTAGTAATGTCTGAAAAATGTCTGTAGCCTTTCAAGGCACTATTAACTTCCATATCTTGGCATTTTCCCTTCTTATTGGTCTCTTGCAAATATGTCATAGGCTTTATAAACTGAATTTGTACTAGTAACTCTCAAGGCATATTACATATAAGATTATTTTTTTCAATAGAAAACCCGTCAGTGATTTTTGGTCTGCCACCGGAGAGCAGGTGGAGAAGCTGAACTATGCGATATGTTTGTTTATATGATTTAAAGCAGGATTTGGGCATGTCCCCACAGCACCGGTTTGCGGACGGATTTTCAGACGGTTTGCAAAAACCAGCCACAAACTAACACACAGGGCTTCTATGGAAAAACCGCCGGCCGCCTGAAAAAAATTGTGCATGTCCATTCTTCCGTCCAGTTTTCGGACGGTTTATGAACATCGCAATGTGAAGGGCTTTCCTCTGCTAACCGTGGAAAAAAGCTGTCCCCCGGCAGCCGTGGGGATGGCACTGAAACAGGACAAATACTGGTCGGATAAACCGACCGGTATTTGTCCTCTGCTGTGGGGATGAGCCCTTTCTGAGAAGCAAGATTCCTAAAAGAGAATGTAAAAGCCTTTTTGACCATGCCCTCATACCATGGTTGACAGATTTCTCTGTACATACATTAATACAAGGAAAGCTGACAATTACTGCAAGTGTATAAACTGGACTTTCACTGACCCTAAAGGAGTCCTGTCAGGATTTACTCAAAAATCCTACTCCAGATCATATAAACCTATATGTCACAGATTCTCAGCTTCCCTCCCTCCATCATATCCTGCTCTCAGATTGGGTAGCAAAAACTACCCGACAGGTTCCCTTTAAAGGCCACTGTTCCCTCAGTTCTATAATCTCACTGCATCATTGACAGTGGTTAAAATTCATTCGAGGGTGGGAATGAAGTGGGCCAAGTAAAAGCTATCAATACGAATGGTCAGGAATTATGATAAGGAGCACAAGAACTAGCAGCATCCCTCTGTAGGTCTTTAGTAACAATCCTCAGTCTATGGCACAACAGAGCACATTTAATATAGCGATGGCTTTAGAAGGTAAGCACAGAGTGTCAGTGATGAAAAAAACCCTAGAGGTACAATGTCTTTTGGGCACCATACTTCACACATGTCTGATTTCTGGGAATTTCAGGCTCAGAGCTGACAATATTGCTTTATCTTTTCAGCCAATTCAATGCAATGTAGGATACGCTTCTTCTCCACTGCTAGCTCTTCCTTGGATATCTGTCCTAGAAGTTTTTGTGCGAACAGGTTCTGATCCTGCATAAAGGGCCCCATGGCAGCTGCAGGGGCTGGAGGCAAGGTATTCAGGATACCAGATGTAAACGTGAAAGAGACTTTTTTCCCACGCTTCAGGCCTGGGGCCCTTTCTTCAATCCAAGTTAGTGGTCTAAAGAGATCAAGAGAGTAACTGCATTAAAGGATTTGCTTTATACTCAAGTTTTTATTGAGCTTACTTTTATAATTTTGAACACCAGGAAGCCTTTTCTCCAAAGAAAGCGTTGTTTAAAGAGGTGACTAAAAATATTCATTCCTCATACGGAAAGTAAACAATAGTCAGGAGGAGTAGACTCAAGACAATGAGGCTCATTGCATATTGATGGTGTTGTTGCAAAACTTTGGGTGGACTCAAACCTCAGAGTCCAATCCACCATTACCTGTGAGATTCAAATTATTGATTAGTAGCAAGTTTACTCCTAAAGGTGAGGAAACGTTCTCCAACCAAATGGGGAGAGACATAAGACACAGGGTAGGTTCGGACGACTAAATAACGGACATATAGTGGGGCACAGTACAGTATACAGTACACCCGCAGCTTCAAAGGGACGTACTGAAGTTCTCACATTCATGGCGAAAGCACAGATAATTGTAGCTCTCTATGAGAGCTATGAATTACCGTAATGTCGGCCCGCATTTCGGGCATATTGAAGCGCAGTTACGCGCCGCAGTACGGATCGACATTACGCCATCTGAACATATCCTTGTTGAACTAGTCTTTATTCCCAGGGAGTGACCTTCAGGGTTCTCTTTATTGACCAGACCTAGAGTACACCTATAACATACTAAAGCCAATTAAATATTAAACATGTTAATTAGCTGGATTGTGTAGACAAAATATTAATGGCCAATCAGATTCATATTTGGCAAAATTTACTTATTTGGTAAAAGATTTCTAGATAAAGCACATCACATGATCCTGTTATTAAGCTTCTTTAACCAGTTCCTGACTGGTCATTAAACCCACTTCCTGACCACAGACGACATTTTCCTTTTCTTAAGTAGAAGTACATCGTAATACATTAGGCTTTATTTTTAGGTTATTAAGCCTTTTTTTAAAAAAATAATGTGAGGGAAAATCATAAAAAAGCATGTTTTTCAAATTTTTCAATGTATTTAATTTACAAACAGTAAAACTAGTGTTAAAATAAGTTTTGGAATTGTGCCACTTTTCTGTTAGGGATATTTATATATAGGTGATATAAAGTTTTCAGGTTGCTGGGGACGGGACTAAAAGTTATGATTTGGTCTGTAATGTTAAAGTTTTTTTGTTTGTTCCAGATTTCCCCTGTAACTGGGGCTGACGTATTATTCCCAGTTACAATGGAAATACAAGGGAAAACAGCACCTATACTAACTGCAGAGCTGATCTGAGTCTAATAAGACCAAGCAGCATCTACAACCACCAAGCTGCGGTTGTCATGTGACTGCCGGGAGGCAGGAAGCCATTGAGTATATACCGTGATTGGGAAGGCAGGGACAGTAATAATCCATCCCTGTCTTCTCAGTGGAGAGTTGGATAAAGTGGACAGTCAGCTTTCTACTCGCACAGCTGTAAAATTAGTGTACAGTTGTAAAGATAAACAGCCACCGCTCAGACATTTAGGCTAGGTTCACACGGCTTATCCACGGCGTAATTGTGGGGACGGATTTCGTCCGCAATTATGCCGTGTAGCGGGGGTGGGACAGGGGGGCCGGCAGCTCGCAGGCCCCATAGACATTCATTATCCACGGCACGTATCCCGCCGTGAATAATTGACATGTCACTTTCTCCCCGCTCGCGAAATACGGTGAGCGGGGAGAGGATACGGAATCCATAGTTCTCTATGAGAACTGTGGATTACCGTAATGACTGGGACAGATTTCAGCCATGTACCGCGCAGTACGCCGCGAAATACGGAACGAAATCTGTCCCAAAATAAGCCGTGTGAACATGGCCTTAAAGTCAAGAGGCAGGCAGCAAGTAGTTAAAAAAAAAAATCAACCTGTCGACTTGCTTGTGGTGTCAGCAACATTAAAGAGAACATTAATGTTCACCATATTTCATTATTCTCGGCGCGCTCTGACCTTTTTCACAACCTTGTTTTACCTTATAAATAATCTCCCAAACTTTTTCCGCCCTGAATGTAAATGAGAATAGAGGAGTCAGATGTACTATCTTCTTAGGAGAGGAGTCTGTTGTGTTCCTCACTTGTCATTCATGTTACTCCCACTTTACTGGCCTGTCCATCCTCCCGTTTATTCCCTCTGGCTCTGAAATCCCGCACATGCGCTCTACCAATACAGCCAGTGCTCGCACATTAGACATTGAATTTGTGCAGTAAGAACAGTGAAACAGTCTCTTCATATCCAGAGGAACAATGAGCTAGTGCTGCTGACATTCTGCTAGCCTCAGGACAGAAGAGCACAGTACCCCTGCGCAGGGTGAAGCGCTAACTGCGCAGGTGCGAGATTTTCAGTGAGAGTAGGATAATTACCAGAAGAAGACAATAGGATTTTTGTACTTACCGTAAAATCCTTTTCTTTTCTAATTCATTGGGGGACACAGCACCTTGGGTATAGGGCCTTGCCTTCGGAGGCGGACACTAGGCGGATTAAACGTGTTAGGCCCGCCCCGACGGCCTATATCCCTCCTGCTGACGCCAGGCTGATCAGTTTGTACAAAAGCCGTGACTGAGAGGAGGAACAAAAGAGAACCATAATTCCCTGGCGAAAAAAACGAGGGCGGGACCTGTGTCCCCCAATGAATTGGACGAGAAAAGGATTTTACGGTAAGTAAAAAAATCCCATTTTTTCGCAAATAATTCATTGGGGGACACAGCACTTTGGGATGTCCAAAAGCTGTCCCAGAGGGTGGGCAACTAGAAAACTTCATCAGCAGTGACAAGCATCAGCCCACTGCTACCTGAAGTACCTCACGGCCGAGAGCTGCGGCAGCCGAGGCCAAGGCATTAGTTGGGTAGAACCTAGACGGAGCATGGGCCGAAGCCCAGGTGACAGCTTTGCAAATCTGCAAAAGCCGAGGCTTGAGGCTGAACCAACCAGGCGGCCCCAACTGCTCGTGAGGAGCGAGCCGTGACCAGCGTAACTATGGACCAGATCCGGCTGGCAACGGCGGCCTAGAGGACGCCAGGCCCCTGCACGGACCCTCAGGAATGACCAAGAGGGCTGCGTGTACCTAAAGGGTCCGAAATAGAGAGGTAGAACCGAACGGCCCTGACCGTGCCTACCCAACATAACCATCGTCCTCAAAGATGAGAGGACGAGGAGCAAAAGAGAGCAGAACTAGGTCTTCATCGATATGAAACTATGAAACCATCCTAGCTAAACATAACAGAACAAGACACAGAGTATCCTTGTCCTTCCGCAGAACCCAGAACAGGGGTCTGCAGATAGAGCTGCCCGTCCAGACACTTTGTGGCTAGAAGTGATGGCCACTCAGAATGCCACCTTCCATAAAAGTAAACACAGGGAGACTTCCCGTGGAGGCCCCAAAGATGCAGCCTGTCTGATTTCCCGAACAGGCATTGCATCCCACGGTTCGATAGGCCTACGAACCAGAGGGACCAAATGCATGACCCCCTGCAATAGAAACCTTAACCTGTGAGCGGGGGCCAGCTTGCGCTGCACAGAATTGGCGAACCGAACTCTGCCCTTTCAAGTGGGAGAGGGCGAGCCCGAGCTCCCGACCTGACTGCAGAAAAGACGGCACCCTTGGAGTAGAACATACCAAAGGGTGAAATTTCTGGGCAACAGACCCAGGAATGAGGCCTGCGTGCCCGAATCAAGGTCTGTATAACGGAACCCGACAAAACCAGGTGATCTAGGGTTGCAATCTCAACAGCCCCGCCGTGAACCTGCAACCGCGGTACAGTGGGTTGGAGCAAGGGGCCCTGTGACAGAAGGCCTGGCGCTAAGGTCTGAGGCGAGATGCCACCATGTCGACGTCTCGCGTACCTCACCTCCGGCAGGAAAGGCGTAGCACTTCCGATAGAAGACTGGCCAAATTGGTTTAACACCCCTGGAAGGGGAGTTGCCGACCAGGGTGGAGATTCAGACATGCCACAATCGTGGTGTTGTCCGACCGAACCCGAACTGGGTGCCCCCGAATGAGAGGGGAACCCAATGAGAGAGTGCTTAAGGAAATAGTTTGGGGTTCAAGCACATTAAACTGACGACTGACTTCCTCAAGTGACTAGAGACCCCGGGTCGACCAGGAGCCCCGCCCCGAAACGCTGGCGTCTGTGGTGATGACCAGCCAATGCGGGGACAGAAATGACCTCCCTCAATGTAATACCGAGAAGGCTAGCCATCAGCCCAGGATGAGACGAGCCTGGGGTGGCAAGGACATTGGAGACCTGCGTCACTGAGGCAGGATTGCCCGCTGCAGGGAGCGAGAAAGGAGCTGCGCAAAGGACCACGCCTCAGAGGCGGTCCTCAAGCTGCCAAACCCTCGCATGCAACTCTAAAAAATGTGCTGGGTGCGATACAGAGATCGGGGATCGACTACGCGCTGTAGCTTCCAGCGGCGAGAGAACCCTCTGGAACTTGAGTGAGAATAAATCATCCCTCAAAATTCCATCCCTAATGATGGAATCAGGCCGGGATTGCTGCCAATTAACCATCCAGCCGAAGCACGCTGCAAACTCCAGGGGATCCTGATGCTGACCCGGCAGGCGCATTTGAGGTGGGACCAACCCCCTGATGCGAAGGATCGTCATTAGGGGTGGCAGGAGCTATATGAAGACCCTTGGTGCAGCTGCGAGGCCGAACAGCAGAGCTCTGAACAGAGCAATGTCGAGAGTCTACTGTGAACACACGGGGACCGCTGATAGACCTGGGAAATAGGGACGAAAAACAACACGATTCCCAAAGTAGCTGAAAAAAACTCTGCGCTCCTGAGAGGCTACCGCTGACCAGAGCGACTCCAAGTGGAAACTGGGCCCATATGCATACCGGTTGAGCTCTTTGTAGGGCCGACATAGGCCCTAGAGAAGTCCCCTTCATGGAAACCCTAAAGGGTTCTGAATAAGACCCTTGCTCAGACTCGGAGGCTGGCATAATCCCTCCTTGCCGGGGGAGAGTGCAGATTGCCAGAGGGAAACCGACGCCCGAGCCAGAGCTGCGGGCGCGGAGGCAGCTGCTACCGTACTGGGGGAAGCCAAACAACGTGAATCCTGAAGTGGCGACCTTGCGAATCCAGGTGTCGCTGGCCTGAACCTGCCAGATCCCCTGGAACTGGAGGAAATGCCCCCAACCAAAACCGATTCTCGTCTCGTCAGACCAAGCACTAGTTGGACAAAAAGCACGTTCTGCGAGACAGTCACGTGAATGCCGCTGCACCGGCTGGCTCTGAAGGGGGAGCATACTACGACCCTCTGTGGCCTCCCAAAGAAAACGCTTACGGCAAGCAAGCGGAAGCGCAACCAATAATTCCTTGGCGGCTGCAACCCCCGCAAAAAATTCCAGCTCCGGGGAACGGTTAGCGGCCACTGTATTGGTCGACGCTCTAGCCATAAAACAAGTCAACACCAGTGAGACTTCACTGGGACCGCAGAAACTCTGAGAACTGGGAAGCGAGATTCCACAACTCCCTGTGGAAGCTCCAGCCAATAGCCGCTGCTGCAGCTGCTATGGCCAGACCATGCAGGCTGAACTGCGGAGAAGCAAGCGCAGGTGGCAGGGCTGCCCCGGCCGCCCTCAAGGCGGACTTACTACAACCCGTGAGGACGCCTGTCCGTGCCGTCATCAAGGACCGCTGAGTCCGAGACAGGGATGGCCATAGACTACTTGGGCCGGGTGACTAGGGGGTCCCCTGATGGGACCACTGACCACTATGACCCTGATCCTGCAGGAAAGGGTGAAGAGACTTAAGCCATCAGGTAAGAAACAAACACCTGACCGGATGTTTCCACTTCCTGGCAAACAGTTCTCAATTTTAGGCGTGCAGGGAACACCAAACGCTGTCACCTGCCGCCCCTAAGGGAGACCTCCTCCTGGGAGGCTGAAACATCCTCACCCTTAACATGAAGGGAGTCTCTGACAGTTCAGCTAAGGGCTTGGACCGTTGCTGTCATCCTATTAACCCTGTCTGGTCCAGAGTCAGGGGAGTCTCCAACAGGGGCCGTATCCATGCCCGGAGCTTTCCCGGCTAAGGGCTCGGCCCGCTGCTGTCATCCCATCAACCCTGTCTGGCCCAAAGCCAGGGACAGGGGGGACTCCAGAAGGGGCCTTATTCAGGCCTGGAGTTTTCATATTTGGCCCAAATAGCCCGGCTAAGGGCTTGGACCGCTGCTGCTGCATCATCATCTCTGTCTGGCTCAGAGTCAGAATCAGAGGAGTCCCCACTTGAAGAAGCCGTATCCAGACATGGAGCTTCTATCTCCGACCACCGTCTGATGGGAGAGAGCTCAGGTGATAACGAGGCAGAGAGAACTCTGACACTCATACGCGAACATTCCGTACGGGCTGCGCCGGGCGCTGGACCCTGGGAGGTGCGAGGCTGGGCATGTGCCCTATGGCCAAAACCGTAACCTGGGGCACCCTGAACAGGATGCCCCCTGCTAGTGAGCGAGGTGACATAGCCCATTATGGGGCCACTGACCCCCGGCAGGGGGCGCCGGGCCCAGAGGTGGCCAGCAGCGGAGCTGCACAACGGGCACAAGGTGCACTGGGGCTAGCCAACACGAATATTCGGTGTCAGCGGGTGCAGGCGACACCAGTCTGTCACTGACACTGTTTTGGGCGCGGGCGGCTTTTAACCCCTTATGCTTAAAAACGGACATGGCTGCGACACACGTGGGGCAGGGATGGATGACCCACAGGGGGCCAACTTACCATCTCCAGATGCTGTGTCCTCCTCAGTAGCCAGGAGAGCAGCACGCCATCAGGACGCCGAACGCTGGAAAAACGGTGTTTAGGCTCCGCCCCCGACAGGCCCAGACTGCTGGAGGTCCTGCCCCATCCTGGGAGGGGCTCGGACCCGTTTGGAGCCACCCCCGGGGCGGCACTGGCCCAGGAAAGGCGTGGCCTTGTTGCGGCCTAGGCGCGGCCTAGGCCTCCAGAAGCCGCTGCCTAAATTTGGACTCGCGGCGCGGCCGGAACGCTGCAACAGCGGGTGAGTGGGACTCCGCAGCCCCTGGGGTGCGGTACCGCAGTGAAAATGCCGCGGAACCACCAGGTTACCTGGACGCCCTGCGGCGTTCCAACATGGAGGGAGGGGGCCCACAGGATATCTCCCTTGCGCGCCCCCAAAAAACCTGTGACCAAGAGGGCTGCGCGCCTAGACGCAAGTGGCTCCGCCGCAAGTGGCTGCGCCCTGCGGCATGCGGGGGCGGGCGGTGAGGTGCCAGACCAGGACTCTTGTACCCCACGAGGGGCCATGGCCCGGCCGAGAGCCCAGCTGAGGCTTCAACCCCGGGGACTAGCCTGCGCAAACAACGTCCAGCTCCGGGCGAGCAAGTGTGTGCTGCGCCCGGGGGAAAACTCTTCCCCCCACGGGTGCACCCCCCTTGCTGCCCAGCACTCCACCTAAAACACTGGGGGGCCACAGGAAAACTGAATTCCTGCGGCCCAGGAAGAAAGTATTAAAAAAAAACCCGACCGCCCCCAAAACGGAGGAGGTCGGGGTACTCATCTCTTCGACGTCTTCGGGCGTCGCGGCATCACCCCTTCGGTACCATGCAACCAGAGGTGAGGCTACCGGAATCCATAAAAGGCCGCGGAGGCAGCAGGTGGGGACGGGTGAGCGGCAGGGAGGAAAGCCAGCCAGCTAAAGAACTGACTGGTTTCCTGATGCCCTCAGGGGGGACAGCGTCACGGTACAACTACGCGTTGACGGCCCCCCTGATAGGAGAGAGCCGTGTGCTCGCTCACCTTCCTTCAGGTGAGAGCCGTGTGCTCGCTCACCTTCCGTCAGGTGAGAGCCGTGTGCACGCTCACCTTCCTTCAGGTGAGAGCCGTGTGCTCGCTCACCTTCCTTCAGGTGAGAGCCGTGTGCTCGCTCACCTTCCTTCAGGTGAGAGCCGTGTGCTCGCTCACCTTCCTTCAGGTGAGAGCCGTGTGCTCGCTCACCTTCCTTCAGGTGAGAGCCGTGTGCTCGCTCACCTTCCTTCAGGTGAGAGCCGTGTGCTCGCTCACCTTCCTTCAGGTGAGAGCCGTGTGCTCGCTCACCTTCCTTCAAGTGAGAGCCGTGTGCTCAATCACCTCCCAACAGGTTAGAGCCGTGTGCTCCATCACCTCCCAACAGGTGAGAGCCGTGCGCTCAATCACCTTCCTGCAAAGGAAAGAGCAGCGTCTGCCTCCTAAGCCCACTAGGCTGAAAACTGATCGCCCTGGCCAGCGGGAGGGATATAGGCCGTCGGCGGCGGTTTCCTACACGTTTGATCCGCTAGTGTCCGCCTCCGAAGGCAACGGCCTATACCCAAGGTGCTGTGTCCCCCAATGAATTATTGGCGAGAAAAGTAAATTACTTGAGTGGAGGGGATGCAGACATAGGCAGGACTGTGATGTGACGTCGAAATAAAAATTAATGAACAGGGAATGATTTTACAAACTCAATAGCGCAAAAACTATTAGGGTATGTTCACAAGGCGTGTTATATCAGTTTTTGGATCCGAAAAACACAACCAAAAATGCTGCGTAAATCACATCCAAGACGCATCCAACATGCAGCTGAGTGGATGCGTTTGGGCTGCAAGAACACTAGAGCAGGAACGCACCGTATAGTTTTAAATAGGGTGTCTGCTTCGTCTTTCGGACATGTCAATTCTTTGAACGGATTCGATAGATGCATCAGAAAGACGCATGTCAACACACATCGGCGATCACTCGTCTGAACGCCGATGCGTGTTTTACATTGAAAGCAATGTAAATCACACTGCACATTGTTAGGGTCCGTTTAGGGTCCGAAACACAGATCCAATCACACATCAAAAAACGGATCCAAAAACTGATATAACACGCCTTGTGAACATACCCTTAGGTGTAGGAGAGAAAACAAAACAAGTAAACAGGTACCAGAATGTAAACTTAGTTTATAGTGCGTTTTGCATGTAACAAATTGCCTTTAAATCATGATTTCAAACTAATATCTAAATATACTTTAGTTTACAGAGCTGAATCTAGTAGAAGAGTGAAGAAATCAGGGGATACCTTTTAGAGGCTAACTGAGTATATTTGATGGTGAGCTTTCGGGAGTACTATACTTAGTTAGCCTCAAAAAGGTATCACCTGATTTCTTCACTCTTCTACTTTCTATGGCTAACACGGTACAACATTATACTACTAGAGCTGAATCTAGACAGATTAATGACAGTGTAATGAGAGTCTCGTGCCATCATCCTTCAGCAAAATGTATGCATTGTTTTAAAAGACAATTGATGTAAAAAATAAAAGGAACACAAGATGGTTGTTACTGTTGAGCAAAAACCTTCTGTCTATTTTAGCTTTACCACAACGATCAGAGGCAGAGCTGTATGCAGTGCTATTAGTCCCATCAGGAGACAGACTCCCTTGGTGAAGCGAAGGACACCATTATAAAAACAATCTGGTCTTTCAAAAGCCACTGGTGACCACTGTGCAAAGGATATGTCAGGGCATGTCCCCACGGCACGGGTTTTCGGCCGGTTTTTCAGACGGTTTGCGGTTTTGAAGACCACCTGAAAAACTGGCCGAAAATGCGCACAACGGCATCCTATGGAAAACCTGTGCAGCAGTCCCCAATGCACGGGTTTTCCACCTGGTGGTTTTTCTGCCCGAAATACATTCTACATGCACATTCTTCTGTCCAGTTTTTGGACAGAATATGTGCAAATGAATGTGAAGGGGAGGGCTTTTCTCCGCTCATCGCAGAGAAAAGCCGCCCGCCCCCCCCCCCCCCCCCCCGCCCGCGCGGCCCTGGTGATGGCACTAAAACAGGACAAATACCGGTCGGATAAAGCGACCGGTATTTGTCCATTGCCGTGTGAACGCACCCTTAATTTTGTGGCCTAACCAGTAAATGAAACAATGCAGATGTTAGAGCCTTGACACAAATATGAAACCTTCTTTCCAAGAATAAATGGAATATTGCAACTTTCTGATTTCCTATAGTACAAATCCAGGCCATTTTTATGTGATGAGCAGATCGTCAAACGTTCATCATATCGGTTTCTTGGAAAGCTGTATTACAATAATTTTTAGTTATTACAGATCCTACAGAAATAGGTAGATCTATCTATGTGGTGTGTATCCACTCTATTTCCCTGCGGTATAAGCTTTCTCTATGAGACTCAAAAGGGTGGTAGACTACTGTGCAGTAGGTACAGTGAATAAAGGTACCACAGCCTATGAAATCGTCCATAACGCCTTGTAAAAGACCCCTTAAAAACATGGTATGCTCTAAAATGTGCAATATTTTAGCAGAATTTTGTGAATGCACTTTGGTAGACATGTATGATCAGTTTTTCACCCTTTTCTGGCATACAAGGTGCTAAAGTGAACCGGCTACGATGTCTAATGCGCCAAACTAATGTGTTAGGTGCATTGTTCGTAGGACTCAACACTTTCATTTGCGCCTAACATGAGGGGGCGTTCTGGGGGTGTGTCGCACCACACTTGTAATATTAGACACATATATGAATGTGGTTCGTCAAAACTAGGCGCATTACTGCTCGAACAGGCAGACGTATTTTAATGTGGTCTGCCTGAGCCTGAGGAGTCGAAGTGGAGCTAGATTTACTGTTAGGGAAAAAATGTCCATTATTTCTCATCTTCGACCAGCACAATAATAATTAATTAATAATAAGTAATTTATGATAATTATCAAACTATATAAAATTTAATTATTTAAATTAAAAATAAGTTTTAATATAAAATTAATATAAAAATATATAATATCCCAAAAATATAAAAATATCTCCTATAAAATATATTTAAGATTAAAAGAATCTAAAACTAATTAACATTAAATAACCCACTGATGTTGTTCAGATTTTTACATTTTTACTACATTAAATTTGAAATTTATTTTTGCTGCTCTTACCCTTTATTCTACATACAGCAAGATGAAAAACAGATGAGAAAATTAACTCACCTAGTTCCATACATGTCTCCCTATGTCTCTGGTAGGAGCTAAAATATCAGCAAATAACTACCAGCTGGTATTCAGTGTACTATCATATTGGTAAATAGTTTTTTTTTTTATAATTAAACTGTGCTATTGAATCAAGGCAATAATGTATTTTTTTTTATTCTCGTTAATATAGTTAGTGACATGACACATTTGGCACCTAGTCCAGCAAAGGCTACAGAGACTAGTGCTAGACGACAATGAGAGAAAGGTCTTCTAGACACTGACGTGCACATTTCCTTCTGTACGAATCTTTTTATTAGTAATACAAAAATGGTTCGTAGGAAATGCATTTGGCTATGTCTCAAACGTGCTAATACACTAAACCTCCAAAACTCTCATATAATCAAAAAATTATGGTAATGTCACTCAGACAATATTCGATACACCAAAGAAAACAATGATGACTATATACCAAATATAGTCCTCATTGTTTTCTTTGGTGTATCGAATCTTTTTATTAGGTATACATGTTTTTTTACACAATAAAATTTTAAGAAGAGTATGCGAGGTAGGAACATTGATAATATTGAATGATATTTTGTTTCCCAGTTTAAGCAATTAATAAAATATGTAAACTTAGGCTGGGTTTACACTGCACTTGTGGTCCTATTCCAATATCCCAACAGATCCCACAATGGACTCATAGGTGACAACAGTGCCTTTTGGAACATAATCGCTTTTTGTGAGAGACAAAATAGCTTGGTCAACCTTTCTCAGATATCCCAAAGGATACATGCAATGGAGATCCCAAATGGGTTCACAACACAGTGTGAACTCAGCCTAATGTGTATGCGGGGTGAGACAGGTTGAGCTGCAAGGCTGAATACTAGTAGTCCAATATAAAGATACATTTGTGATTGGGTAACCCTTAGCTTGAGAAAGCGGTTTGTTCTTTGTGTGACTTTTTGTAGCATATGGAAGCTGAAGCATTTTGGCTTCTGGTGTAGTTATTATGGATTGTGAAAGGGACTTGTCTTTCTGGAAAGATAGGGTCATAGAATTCAAGTCACAGCTCCATATAGAGTGTGGAACTTGATGAAATGTATGGGCAGAAGAGTGTGGAGTTGTATATGTATATATATGTATATATATATATATATATATATATATATAGCACCTAAAGGGTGGGAGTCGGTAACTAACAGCCAAGTAGAGAATTGTCCCTTAGTGATCTTAAGACAATAGTGAATGGGTTAATGCATTGTTCTGAGCTATAAGCCAATGTGTCACCCAGACTAACTCCACTTGATCGATAGGGTGTTGAGTTTACTGGTGCGGTCTGTGATACGGTAGGATTGTCAAGGTTAGATGGCGCTATACAGCTCTGCATCCATAGACTGATGGGAGGATGCAATGAGCAATCTATTGGCTGCTCAATAAGAGGTGGAGAATGTGAAGTGTGGCATCACCAAAGCCAGGCATGGAACACATCGAGGGCTGACACACAAGAAGTTGTAAACTGAAGTTGAAAACTGGAGCATGCACAGTCTTGTGTAAAAGATATGGAAATGTGTACGACATTTTCAGCCTGACCACTTGACCTTAAACTGCTTACTTAATATAGGTTACCATTAATTGAATAGTGGGGAGAGTAGTTACTTAGGACTGGTGGAGGCACAAGTGGTTAGAGTTAAAAGATTCTTCCACCATAGACATTGAGTAGGGGATAAGTGTCTTATCGCAGGAGGTCCCACCAATTGCTAAAACAGGGTCCCAAGTTCCTAGGGCTTTCTCACTGCGGTCAAACACGCATGCTACTGCTACATGCAAAGTCTATTGAACCAACGAAAATAGCAGAGAGCTATACTTGACCCTAGTAATCAGAGATGTATCACCTATTTTGTAGATAAGTAATAAAGGTCTATAGTGTATGGTGTAATAACTTATTTAACTAGATGCTGACTGGCTTCCTGCATCTTGGAGGGTTGTATTTGCCCTGTAACTGGGGCTAATTTATCAGCCCCAGATACATGGGAAATCTGCAAATAATTAAATAGGTTAAATAAAAATTTCACTCAGAGGTTTTTTTATGATAGCACTAATTTCAACTTTTAGGGCGACATGTATGTATTTTGGCAGCCAGACTATAATTTTTTTACGCGCTTTCTAGCTCCAAAATGACAAATCAGGCTCAGGTAAACCACTTTTAACTTGGTCTGCCTGTTCCAGCAGTAATGCGCCCAGTTTTGCCGTCCTCCCTTCATAAATGTGTAGAATCATACGGTTGTGGTGTGATACGCCTCTAGAATGCGCCCACATCTTAGGCACATTACAAAGTGCCACGGGCGCCTGATAATGCGTCTTATTTGGAGTGCGCCCGATTATAAAACTAGAGGACAGAGCTGTGCCAGTTTTTGGGCTAAAAGGACGCCAGAATACTGTTGCAGCCCCGTACATACATGTTGCCCTTAGTCTTGTCCATGAAACTTTATAATCACCTATATAATTAATTATTTTAAAAAAATGAACAGACGTTACTTTTTTTTTTTTTCACTATTTTCCCTAACATTTTAAAAAAAGAAAAAAATTTACAAATTACATAAAATCAAACCCTTACATATCATGGAAGACAGACTAAAAAAAATTAGTAGAATAACCAAGCGTAAAATAAGAATTATAATGTTCAAACCCTCATGTATTAAAGAAAATGTAAATTAACCTGGTCAGGAAGAGGGATAAACCACCTAGTCCGGAACTGGTATAAATTTGCTTTCACATGGTGCGTGATTGGTGCATTTTTTTTTCTGAAATGCACAGCATTAATTACTGTGTATTTCTGCAAAAAAAAAAAAAACACACAAAAAATGCATAAAAAAACGCAACAAAAACGCACCGTGTGAAAGCGCGCAAATTGATAGTCTTTGTGGGGTGACTGGCTCACACCAATTAGATGTATAATGACTCTGCCTACTTATATGTTGTTAATACTAAACGAAACACTTTGCAACTTTTTGTGCATTTTTGATGGATATGTGACATTAAAAATAAAACTTTTTGAGATGCAAAAGCCTGGTTTGTGGTATATTTGGACACTGACCTGTTGTCTGCAGTAGTGAAATTTGCAGTTAACTTGCAGTACTTCTCTTCGTTTTCTTCTTTCTTGGCCGAGGTAACAGTTAAATTTCCAAAAAGATCAACCAGCCATGTAATCCTGGCAATACCACTAAAAGAGGGGAACCCAGATTTCTTCTCATCTAGGGGTCCACCTGACCAGAGTTAAATGATAAAAATAAGTTTTATTGTTAAATGTGTTTAATATGTTACAATAGTTATGTTCATGATTCAATGTAAAGGGTTAACCATACTTTTTGCAGTTGTTCACATTTCACGAAGCACATAACAAGCTAGTATAGTGAAGGGGATGAATAGAAATGATTAATATACATGCTTGCAGTTATCTGTAAATGTAGACAAGGATTAACAGGCCTGTTCCAGACACACCTATATCTTTAGTATTTATCAGGCATATAGGACTATGGGTGTTAATCAGGCAACGATGACACATGAAGCAACATGGTGGGTAGAATGAAGGTTAGATGAAGACAAGAGAGCTATACACATAGGCTCAGGAAAAGGGGACACTGATAATCAGCATGATATACTAAAGACTGGAACACAGACACCGTGTCATGCTGTTTCACCACTACCATAAAAATCTAACATACATGCGTTACATGTTTCTAATATTTGGAGTATGCTCGATGAATACAAAGAATAATATATTTTCCCCGTCTGTCCTATACAATTATTAACTTTAGAGTCATGAAAATGCTAGTTAATGTCATCATTCCCAGTCTTAACTACCGCAACATCCATCTCTGTGTCCCCCCATCTGACACTCTTGCTCCCCTCCAATCCATCCTCCTCTCTGCTGCCCAGTTTATAACCTTGCTCCTTCTCTACCTCTCCCAATCCCAATTACCTGTCATCTCTTGACCTTAAAATCCAGACACCTGAACTTCTCTTCTCACCTCCAGCCAGCTCTTCACGACTCCAACTGCCTTCAAGACTTTTCCCCTGTATGCTCCATATTCTGGATCTCACTATCACAACATAGACTCTTTTCCACCTTTAAACCTCTTTCAAAAGCGACCTGAAAACCCATCTCTTCAGGATAGTCTATAACCCACATTAACCCTGCTGCCACTACACCACCATACAAACATGTACACTACCCACAAAACGTTGCTGATCTCTAAGGAGCCTAATGGCAAATTACACAACAGGTGTTTGATCCCCGAATCGCCCAATAAATTTAGAGAATCAATTTGAATTGAGATTTAAGCAGTCCATGCTGTTTCAATTCAAATCCCTAAAGGAACCAAACTTGTGGATTTTTTCCTTTTTATCAATGCACAGGCCTGATTGAGGTTTCTTTTTTTATTTATTTGCACTGTTTGACTAATTACTAAGGAGCACAGAGGACAGGAGCAGAATGACAGCACCTGGGGTTTGAACAATCACTATCTGCCTGAGAGGAGAGGTGATGTCTGAGCATGTGCGACCAGGACTGAGAAGCTCTCAGCCCTGGTCATATCCCCTGGAGACAAGTTGTAAACAATGGATCACTAAAGAAGCAGCTAAGACAATAACGGTCCAGAATTTTTAATAATGATGAATGGTGAAAATGTTTATTATTTAATTTACAAACTTCCCGCGTCAATTTTACTTTGTGGCAAAACCCCTTTAATCGTAAACAATGCCGAGGAACTGGATGATGAATGTTACACAACTCCAGCCACATTTAAAGTAAGTGAGAGGCAACCAAGTGTCACGTCAGACCATTCATAACAATTAACATCAGTGTGTTTCGCGTGCCAGACGACTTGACTACATCACCAGCCAAAGGCATCATCATCTTGCATGGGCCAAGAAGCATCTATGCTGGATGAGGGACCAGTGGTCCTCAGTGATGTTTAGTCTGAGCAGAAATGATGGCCACCAACAATGCTGGAGACGTCAAGGAGAGCGCTATGCATCAGCCAAGTCATGTATCCTTGTTGGTCATCAAGCACGCAGACTACGCTGATGTAAATGGTTATGAATGGTCTTATTTTACACTTGGTTGCCTCTCACCTCCCTTAAATGTGCCTGAACTTGTGTGGAGCTCATCATCCGGTTCCGCAGGGCATGGTTTACAATGAAGCGGCGATCAGTGTGTGATAGTTACGTTCTAGTAGAACTTCTCAGCGGCTTTCTGCACTTTTGGCGGCCATCCAATCACCTTTCTGCACTTTTGCCGGCCATTCAATCGGCGCAGAGCACAGAGAAGTACCAAAAACTTCAAAGCTGAGGTGTAGGGCTCTCATTGGCTGCTAAAATCACATGACCGTGTTATATATATTTCACTGTATTGCCTTGTGAACTCCATTTTCAGCTCACTCTCTGTACTGTACAGCCTGCTCTTAGTTAGATAACATTTTCCTCTCCATAGACCGAAATAGTTAGGGAGTTTGGTATTGCTGGCTGCATTTTTCCCCACACCCAGAAGCTGTTATTTGGTGACATTTACAGGCTCACATAACGCCTAACTCTCATATACATGACTATATATTATACAGAGTGCTTGGATTTGCTAAATCATACTCCGTGCCCAAAAGTTCAGTTTTTGCAGTTTTGTGGGTTCAGTAATTGTATAACACACTGTCTCCAAATCTCCTGTGTGTCAAAGGGGCTTTTGGGCCCACTCAGTATGCCGGGCCCCATAGCAGCTGTTACCGTTGCACCTCTTATAGCTACGCCCCTGCTTGCAAGCTGTCCTCATCTTTTTAGTTAGCCATTGAAAGGAATGAAGTATTTTAGCCTCTCAATTTTTTTCTGTCACTCTTAGAGCCAAATATTCTACACTAAGTTCCATGTATCCATTTTACTGTTATGGATGGTAATTACAGCTTCTCACCTGTATAGGTATAAAAACTAACCAGGACATCTTCTCCCATTGACTTTAATGGGGTTAGAGTTCAAATAGAACCTCGAATCGAACACACTAAAGTTCTAATCGAACTAGAGCTTTTTACTGCTCGCTCATCTCTAGTGAGGTGTTGTCTTGGTGTCATGATGTCAAAATGTGAACAGTGTGATGAGGAGGACTGTTTGAATCCCAATTGAAATTGATCCCCTAAATATATTGGGTGATCAAGGTATAAAACACCTGTTGTGAATTTTGCCACTAAGATCCTTGTTAGAGATCAGCAAGTTGTGCACAAAGTACTGGGACAAAAACAGTTGGGACATGTGCATTCTAAAGGTAAGAGATGGTCTCATTTAGTTAATGAAAAAAAAAAATTCAAGAAATTGTATGCTCATCCTGAAATTTCAACAAAAGTCAAATATCCCTAACTTTTTGTGAGCAGTGTATGCCCCTCACCTTTTGTCTCATTCCTTCATCCTTGAAGAATGTAAACCCTCTGGGACAGGTTCCTCTCTCCCTCTGTCCCAGCTGTTAGTTACTAGTATTACTATTCTACTTTGGTTTTATGTAATGTATGATAACCCTCTTTAAATGTTCCATGCCTCGGAAATAATGATGCTTTAAAATAATGGGCCCCTATGAAGGGATAATGTAATATATAGACCCATTAACGACCACCCACCGTCTTTTGGCATCGGGCATTTCAGGACATTCGTCTACAGCAGGGGTTCCCAAACTCCAGTCCTCACGCCCCATCAGCAGGTCATGTTTTCTGGCTTTCCTTAGTAGTGCACAAATGATTTAATTATGCTGCATAGGTGACTTAATTATTGTCACTGCATTCTGTTGGATATCCTGAAAACATGACCTGTTGGTGGGGCGTGAGGACTGGAGTTTGGGAAACCCTGGTCTACAGCAACGTCCTTTGAAAAAAAAAAGTAAAACATTAAAAAAAAGTGTAGAAATAAAGAAATAAAATAAATAGTAAAATAAAAAGATTTAATAAAAAATAATTGTGCATACATTGCACACAAAAAAACTACAAATATTAGGCATCCACACAACCAGAATAACCTGTAAATTAATCTAACAAGTTAGTAAGTGTGAAATGTGAATGCTGTAATAAAAAAAACTTTAAAAAAACAAAAAATGTAAAAGAAATGTAAAAAACAATTTGCAATAATATATAAGTGAAGTTAAATTATTCCCCCAAAAAGTACAACTTGCCCCAAATAAAATGAGCCTTCATACAACTGTGTCATTGAAAAAAAAAATAAAAAAAATTGGACAGTGTCAGTGTCATTGTTTTTTACAACCCCTTAATCAGTAATGTCCATGTAACAGGCAGCTAGGAATAGGAGCCAGCAGAGCTGAAATGTCACTGTTGTACACCTTGCCACAGCCTGCGCAGGAAGTGTACGTCTGAATAGGCATGAAGAGTAAAAACAGCCAAATAGGAAAACTCCTTTAAAACCCATAGTTTATTGCTCCAATCTATCAAAAATTAGAAATTAAGAAACTTTGTAAATATTGTTGCGTACGAATTTCCGATCACTTTATTGTTCCTCAAAGATCTGCAAATCCCTGTGTAGGAGCTGTAGACACATGCATACACTGCAGTATGCTCCTAAAGCCAAGACCACTTGTCTTCTACTTCTTGTTAATCAACATGAATTTTAACAAGAATCAGAAGACAGATGTAAGGAAGACTTTAGAATCAGACTACACAAGAATGGGATTATTTTAAGTGGGGAAAAAATAGAATACAGCCTTTTTCTGAAGCATCTAGTTCTAAGACACTTATGTGAATATTACATTAAAATGCTCCCTCTTATCTATTTACCTGCCTATGTCACTGTGAAAGAACATAGTACATATAGTCTGTTCATGAACCAGAAAGCACAGTATGAATTATGCTATTTGCCACTTCCAAATCGGAAATTTGACATTCTGATTACCAGTGAAATGCAGTACTCCCTCCACCAATTCCTTGCCATCTACTTCCTTTTTCAGTTGCTTGAATTCTTCTGTAAGAAGCTCGATATGTTCAACATGTAAGACTTTACCTGCCGTGCAGAGAAAACAGAGAGCAGGTCAACAATAGTTTTTCATAGCAGCCATAGTAAAACTAAATATTGAGAAAAACTTGTTTTTCAGTGTGTTAACAAAGCAGATTAAGTGCAGAACATACCGTACATTTTTGGTATTAAACACCTATGTAAGAAGAATAATGTGTTTTCATAAAACAAGGAATGAAATGTAGACCATGATTACAGTAAAGGTTTGTGATCCATCCACAGCAAGCTGTGTTGCCTTTATATGTTGTTATGTTCAAACAATCCCAAGCAAAGTAAAAGGCCCAGTCTTCACAGGTCCTGGACCTCTTTGACTGTGAAAACCTAGTACCGGTGTTTCCACTGCCACACGGACCACGGCTAGCAGAATGTCAGCGGACTTGTGCGATCGCCCTATCCCTTTCGGACGCCAGACCCACACTGCCCCATCATCCTCCTCCTCTACTGATGATGCGCTCGCCAGCTGCTGCTCAACAGACCACTTTGGACCCGCAATGTCATCATCATCACCTGTGACTTCTTCCATACAGTCTACATCCTCGAGCTGCAACCCAGAAGCCACAGGCACTGTGAGGCATTACTGACCACTCGGTATTTCTGCCGGCAGACCAGCTTTCTTCTCTTCCTCTAAGGGCATCAGCGATTGGGCGTCAGAGGAGACAAAATCATCCTCTTTGGCCTCTTGATCTTTTGAAATGCCTTCTGACCCCAATGGCATTGTATCATCAAAGAGATCTTCAGAATATGGATTATCTGGAGTGGTCTGTATATTGGGTGACATTTGGCCCGTGTTTGCATCAGGTTGGACTGATGAGGATGACATTTGTGGCCATAACTGAGAGGAAGAGGAGGTAAAACCGCTGGATGCAGGGTCTGTTATCCACTGAAGAACAGATTGGCAACGCTCTTCCGTACTGAGATTCACAGGGAACCGACCAAGCGATGACAGACCTGACGGTCCTGCGACTGACGATGTGCTCACTTGTGTGTTGCCCAGAGCACTGGAAGGAGTGCCTTGTCTCGTACCTCTAGCTCCACACTTTACGCCCCTCTTTGCTCGCTTACCATCTCTTGTTCACTCCATGTTCAAAAGCTAAATATTAAAAAGCTACAGATTTGGTAACGGTCTATTATGCAATAAGTGAACCCCAAAACTAGCAAAATTTACTTTTCTTAAATCAGAATAATTTGCAGCAAGCAAACAGTATTTGAAATAGATTTCTTTCTATGGGAGATTTGGTAACTCTACCCCCAAAACTGCAAAAATTTACTTTTCTTCTCAGAATAAAGATGGGAAAGATGCAGCCAGCAATACAAAACTCCATAACTATTGAAGTCTAATATTCCCTAAGCTTGCTGTAAACCCCTCTAAATAATCTAAGTAGCAGATTTTCCTGTCTAAAATCGATGAGAAATTTTGTGCATGCATGCAAGCAAGCAAACAGACAGCAGTCCGTTCAGTACAGAGAGTGAACTGGAAATGGCAGTCGCAAGGGAATATAGTGAAGTACCTATAACAGGGCCATGTGATTTTAGCAGCCAATGAGTTCCCTACACCCTCAGCGTTGACGTTTGACACTCCTCTGTCAAATACACTGATTGGATGGCTGCCAAAAGTGCAGGAAGCAGCAAAAAATGTAACTAAAAATGGCGTGTCAAACGTGAACTTTACTCGAAGGAACCGTAAACGTTAGGTTTAGGTTGTAAAAAAAAAGAAGTTAAACCTGAACTTAACTTTTCTCGAACGGTTCGATCAGTACTAGTCCCATATACCAGGGGCTGTTCTGCAGTTTCGAAGAGGTAAAGACTATGCTGTACACCATCCAGGAAAGCTGCTTGCCATCCCTCGTTGATCATTTTATTATGGATTTAAAAAAAAAAAAAAAAACTATACACATATATAGTCTTGGTAGCCTATCCAACACCCAGGAGAGCTGGGTGACTCCACATCCCACACAGCAACCCATTTTCCTATTGCAGGAAGGGTGGGTGTCTGCTGTGGGGCAAGTGGCGTCACCCAGCTTTCCTGGATGCTAAGTAGTCTATTCAGCATTCATGAAAGCTAGGAGACATCCCCTACAATAGAAAAGAGACTTGCTTTTATACAGGTTTACCGTTATGGACTACATCTGTTTGATTGGACTATGTTGGACCAAAGATGAAAAAAGTTGGAACCCACGTCATTTTGTTTTTTTTTAATAACTTAAGTCTTGAGGAAAAAGAGACTTCCCCAAATGTTTCATTTTTTTCCACCAGCCATAAAAAAAACCAGCAGCTGTAGGATGATACTGTTCTGCCGGGCCCCTTGTATTGTATGGACCCTTATTTTCCCTTTTGCTGGGGTCACAGGGGGGCTCAGTATTTTTTTTCGACCTCCATTAGCCATTCTGCCCGGGTCCCCGGGGTGTTTTAAATTTTGACGGACCACTAGCATTTACCCTTAATAGTATTTCTTCTGGGGATGGGTGGTCTGGCCATGGCCTGGCTGCTCTATAGAAAACTGGTGCCGGGGAAGTGTTATAAAACACATGGCAGCAGTGCTTACCTTTTCCTTTCCCCCTTTGGCTGTCCAGCTTTCCCGGGTGGGGAACCCCCATTAGGAAAAATGGGCAAAAAATTTTATCCCCTAACAGGCATCCAGCTTTGCCATCATAGGTAAGCTGTGAACCTGTTGTGAGAGACATCACCCAACTTTCCTGGGCTCTGAATAGGAGGCACCAGGCTTTTCAATCATAGGACAGCTGCATGCCTGCTGTAAAGGATGGGGGGATATCATCATCAACCCTGCCTACAAAAGGAAGGCAAACTGTCTGCAGTGGGGATGTCAACCACTTTCCTGGCCACTGGAAAAGAAAATTTTTTTGGCACTTTCCATCACAGATCGTATTAACTTTTTTAAACAATTTGTGCTACAGTAGCTCTTGTGGGACTTGGTCAGAAAGGGTTGCCTTCAGTTCACACCATGAGTAAATTTAAAGGGCGGAAAGGGGATCCCTCTA
Organism: Phyllomedusa bahiana; assembly: GCA_025379985.1. Classification (NCBI taxonomy): domain Eukaryota; kingdom Metazoa; phylum Chordata; class Amphibia; order Anura; family Hylidae; genus Phyllomedusa; species Phyllomedusa bahiana. The sequence continues at coordinate 44,440 of JAODAL010013086.1, forward strand.
CCCAACTACTGCCAAATTTCCCGATTGATCGTCTTGAATCCCCCTTTATAAAAACACATTGTAACCCCTTACCGACACAGAACGCATGTGCAGTCCTGGGTTTTGGGAGTTTCATGTAGTGGAAATTTCCGCTACATAGTAGGAGGTGTAAGCTAAATTGGGGGGCCCAACAGCAGGGGAAAGGCACCCCCTCCTTTTTCTTCTTTTAGCCCATTAGGGCATGTCTCCACGGCATAGGACAAATACCGGTTGGTTTATTTATCGGTATTTGTCTGATTTGGGTGCGTGCACACGACCGCAGGGGGGGCAGCTTTTTTCCTCGGGGTGAGGGAGAAAACCCTCCCTTCACATTTACTGCACTATTCCGTCCAAAACTGGATGAAGAAGTGCTGTTGAAAAATTTTTTGGGGGACCGCAGGGGGGAAAAACATCTGGGAGGAAAACCCGTGCAGTTGGGACTGATGTACGGGTTTTCCATAGAGCCCCGTTATGCTCGTTTGCACAACTGCAAACCGTCTGAAAAACCGTCCGAAAACCCTTGCCGTGGGGACATGCCCTGAGATGCACAGCAGCATCAAATTTAAATGAAAAAATGGTGCAGCGCACTGTTCCTAATGCAGGTGTGTTTTATTAACATGGCAGCGGGAAAGCCTAATGAAAGCTTCCAAGCTGCCAGATTCATTTCTATTATACCTGGGCCCGGCCCCCAAATAAAAGAACCGGATCTTGAACACCGTTCCCCACAGTCCAGTACCTGGGGGACCCCATATAAAGTGAAAAAAGTAAAAAAAATTAAAAATATTAAAAAGTTCCTAAATTACAAAAGTTACACATAATTAATATCTCCGCATCTACAAAAGTCCAATCTTTTATCCTGTATGCAAACAGGGGAAAGAAAAAAAATTAAAAATTGGGGGTTTTTTTGGCCTTTTTCAGGTTTTCTTGGTATGTGCACACGGGTTTTGCAATTTTTTTTTTTTAAAGAAAAATGTGTAAAATGTACCAAAACACTGACCAAAATTTGGGGTCGTGTTTGGAACATTTTCTGAATTGAAAAAAAACGCGCTGTAATTTTAAAAAAGGGGTTTTTGTGTTTTTAAAAACAGATCACGAATGACCTGAAATTTTTTGACGGATTAGAAACGTATCAAAAAAGGTTTGTAAAAACACGTATCGTAGAACACCGATAGTGTTTTAACTTTTAAACCCAAATGAAATCAAAAAGGAACATTGTAAATGGTGTTTGGGCCCCGAAAAAAACCCAAAAACAGGTATTAAAAACGCATGTGAAACCCCCCAAAAAATTGGAATAAAAAGTGATCATTCGCATCGAGCTCAAAAATTTACTATTAAAAAGGTACACGTGAGCCCGCAAAAAAATGCATTTTCACTTAGGTCCATTGGATGGAAAAAAAAAATGTTAGGGTACAAAAAAGGGAGCTGCGTGTAATTTTTAGAAAAGAAAATGCATTTTTTTTAAACCCCCTTTAAGGACAAACTTTTGCCTCTCTAAAAACCCCATTTTTGAAATCTGACAAGCACACTTTATGAGAAAAAAAAAAGTTTGTTTTTTTAACCCATTCATGTGATAGGGGGTTTTATTTCATCTTAAAGGGGGTTTTCGCTCAAAGAATACTTTCAAATTTTAGGGAAAAACAAAATAAAGACATTTTTTCCCAAAAATATTGTTTTCCCCCTGTTTTTCCCCAAAAAAGATACAAGTAAATTTTTACCCCTTGGCTATTTATTCCCTCAGTAACTACCTGTAAACAAATCTCCCCCCGGGGGTTTTGTTCAATAGATAACAAGAGTGAGTCCAAAAACCGGTCAGCAGTGTCAGTCAGTTCCTGTGCTGCCAGACAGTAAAGCTTTTATTTATCTCAAGTAAAAGTCTGTAATTTGGGCTTTTTTTTTGGGGGCAATAAGAAGTCCCCAGTGGGTTTAGAAGCTAATCTAAACTAATTAGCACTGAAAGCACAACGGGCCTGTACAAGCATGGGCTTATGCAAATTTGTTTGAACCAGGGGGTGACAGAAATTTCTTTCATGCATTCTTTGAAACCCTGTGGGGAGACAAAATCCTTTAAGTTAGTCCTAAATTTTGGTCCATACAATCCCTGTTTATTTGTGAAAAATTTCCAAATCTGACATGGCTTCGAGGGACCTGTATGTTAGACACCCCCCCTTATTGGCTCCCTCAAAAGCTGCACCCCTTAAAGTATTCAAAACAGCATTTATTAAGTTTGTTAACCCTCTAGGTGTTTCACAGAAATTAAAGCAAAATGGAGGTGACATTTTCAAACTTCCCTTTTTTTGCATATTTTCAATTTTTATCCATTACAGTATTTACTGGAACACGGTAGATGATAAACAGGCAATATTAATTCTCCCGATTTTGCCATTTTTAGGGTATCCATATCTGGCCGGGTGCGCCTTTGATAAACCACAACCTCAAATGGGAGGACCCTACTGGGTTTTGGGTCTCATTTTCTTGGATTTTCTTTAGGTGCCATTACAGGTTTGTGGACACCCTAAAGTACTAAAACTTATAACACTTCTAAAAAGACCCAACTAAAATTCTCAAATCCTTTGTCATGTCAATTTCACCCCAAATTTTTCCAATAAAGAAGTATTCTTGATATGGATTTTCCCTTTCTACAAGCACAAACTAATGTTTATGATTATTAAACATTGTTAAAGCGAGAAGATTGCCTACTTAACAGGGGGTTTTCCAACCTAAATTTGGGTGGGGGTCCACTTACTCTATATTAATGGGGTTTCTTCTTATGTACCTTATTCTACCTAAATAGGGGTCTGTGTATCCACTATACGTGGTCACAAAGACTACACCAGGGCGTACAAAGAGGGAACATTATAAATGTGTAAAGAAGGGGGGAAAAACCTTTTTTTGGGAAACAAAAAAAAAGGCTACTCTTAATGATGGGGGCCCAAGGGCCCTGTAACTGTGTGGCTCCCAAATGCGATGCTATTACAGTTTGGGAGCACTTTATGTCAGGAAAAAACGGGGGGTCTATATTTTGTGACCAATAGAAAAGCAATACACTGTTTTGGGGACCCATTTTCCATAAAAAGGGGAAAAAAAGGGGCACAAAAAAAGGGTATTATATGTTTGCTGTAAGTTTTTATCTTCCACTAGGTTGTTAAAAAGTCTGGTTGTTTTTAGTGGAAAAGGCAGGTGACAACCAAATAGGGCCACTATTTTGTTGACTCCTAAATCTTATACTTTGATAGCTTGGTGTCTTTTAAACTTGGGAAGTGGGTAACACTTGTGGAGCTTTAATTTTAACTATCAGTCACCACTATTATAATATAATAATATATAAAAATAATACTCACACACATTCTTTTTTTTCATGCATTTTAATACAGTAGATAAAACACAGTCAGGGGGCATTCGCATACCTGCTTTTTTCAGCGTTGACACGGTCAGCAGCGAAAAAGCATTGTTTCCTCATTGAAAATTCAGTGCTTGCCAGTGCCGAATTTCAGCTGGGAAATCACCCAGGCTGGCCAAGGCAGATTTCTGATTTGGGCACTTTATTATTATTGGTGCGTAACATGCCATGCCAATTCTTTGACAGCGCAGACATTATGCGTCAATAAAATTCAGATGTAAAATCAGCATCATCTGAATGATGACGGTGATTTTACATAGGGTACAGTGCAAAACGCTTTACGGGGACTCCGTAAGTAAGACTTTTTCATGGAATCCGCCCCCACAATCAGCATCCAAACCCATCATGTGAACGTCCGCTAAGTATGTGGGTTGCTGGAAAATAAGAAAATAAAGACATTTTCTTACCTTTCTGCTCAGCCAGCTCCCACAATTCATGTGCTGCTTTTTCAGACAGTGCCATTGGATACTCTATAAGAACATGCTTGCCAGCTTCCAGAAAACTCCTTTAAAAAGTAAAAGAAAAAAATAATGTACATACATTTCTTCGCAATTATTATTAGACCATCAACATAAGCTAGCCTTAACAGCAATGGCAATCATAACATAAAACATAATATACATAGTATAATAAAATTTTATTTGCTCCACATAAACGGTGGTCCCTAAACGTCACACTTAATCCCCCATCTCCCTTTTTCATTCTAAAGACCTTTATTAAAAGGGAATGTAACTTTTTTATATTTATTAAAACATGATACTGATACATTCTTTTCGTAGTGGTTTTTATTTTCTGATTATAGATTTTTTTACATTCGGTTTTCTGTATGAGATTATGGGGGTTTTTAACAGCATTTAGAGAGATACATGCAGATACATGGAAATAGGAGCCTGTGAACAGCAGGAGACCCATTGACTTCTATTGGTGAGTTTTCTAGGCATGCTCTGTGACCTGGGAAGAAGTCATTTTGCAGGGAGAGTAGTGTGACTCCCTATTGTGAATACAGTGGATCCTTTCTTATATACACATTGGTGTCATCTTTCAGTCTGATTCTTCCTGTGTTAAAATTGAGGAGACTGCTGAAAAATTCTGTACAGAACAGGAACTGTCAGGATATTATTAGGCTTAGGGGCCAAAGGGAAAACGGCAAGATTCCAGGAGTTTTTTTGCTGAAATGTTAAGAGTGAAATGAAAAATGAAAAGAAACAGAACCACAAATTCTTAAAAAAAGTTTTTAAAATAAAAAATGAAGCTAAATGATTTTCTGATGACACATTCTCTTTAACTTGTTAATAAGTAACAAAGGGCTAGCTAATGATCTGCAAGGCATTGTCATTGATCTTAAAGGGGTTGTCTCATTATAGGTTTTCAGCCTACCTCAGTGTGTGTCTGGCAGCCTAGGTTTTTTTAATTCAGGGGGACGTGCTTTCTTGTCTTGCCTCTTCTCTCCCTTCTCCCCCCCCCCCCATCCTGCGCACCTACGTCATCACATGGTGCTTGCTCCCAATTCTAACTATCAGTAATTCAGACTAGCATTGGATTAGTGTTCTAGGGAATCTATTTGAGAGTTTTACTGATCCTTATGACCTCTGCTGAAAGTTTGTACCTCATACACTAACTACAGTGATGGAAAGAAGTATATAACCTTACTGCTGCTCACGTCCTAGCATCATGAAAAAATCTAGTAGTAGCAGACTGCACTCAGAACAGCTACTCTCCTCCTCGGACTGCAGTAACTTCTATAACAGCAGGAGGAGGGACGGAGGGGTGTTGCATGCAGGTGTAAACTCTGTGTGTGCCTTGCCTCAGTTATGATGCTGGCTGCTCAACATGATCGAATCAGCACTGCAACTGTGCAGAGAGTCCCGCTGTTGAAGCTTGTATGCCTAATATAAGCAGGGGGGGATGTAAGTATTCCTACAAATATCTCATGGACATCTAAGAAGTAATAAACGAACCTAACCCTGTCGTCTGTGCTGTCCACTCCCGCCCATCAAGAACACAGGGAGATGTGAAGTGTGTTACTATAATCACGATGTGTCACTAATACAGCAGAGCAGGGTAGGGATATGAACCTTCACACTACCCCCCTGATCCTGTCTCTACTTAGCTTTCCCGTATCCTTTACCCCTAATACATAGCTCCACAGACAAATCATGATTTTAAGTAACACCACTTCCACTGCTGTACACTTTGTACTGACCACAGATCAGCCTCACCTCTGCTTCTCTTCAATCTGTGGAGTGAGCTGGAGGGAGCATGACTCACATACAGAGGTTAATCCAAGGCAGCACAGCTAACACAGACAAGTAGCCAAGGTGTAGGAAGCCCTACCACTTCCCTTCCCTACCAGACAGCACTCACCAAAGTGGCCTCAATAAGTGCTCAGAGTGGGGCTCAGTGTTCCGACCTGCATTGAGGGGGGGGGGGAAGCTCGCTGACCATCACCAAGACACTGGCAGCTTGTGAGGGAATATTCAACAGGTCGGTGGCTATATAGCGTATTGAGGGCTGATTGTACTTCCTACTACCAAGGATATAACTAAAAATCAGTACTGGACATTTGTAATGAACATGCACTACTATTGACAAAGCTGCTTGTTTTTTAATAAGGATCTTATTAATAAAAACCCATCATCATTGTAGCGAGTACAACAACTTTAAGGCTCAATATTATACACACATGGCAATGGCACGGAATACTGTTACTAAGAGAGGATTTTTTTAAAATATAAAGTTAAAATATGATATGTTTGTCAAATTTCAAATTCTTTGTGACTTTGAGATACTTCATATTCCTCTTAATTATTGAATGCAAATGAAGATTTTAAAATTTGTGATTAATTGAATTCCATCGAAAATTAATAAGTTTACTACATTTGTATATAATCTATTCACGCCATTTGCAGTGTACATCAGCACAGGCATTGGGGAATGCTCACAGTATAGGACAATAAACTCAAGCTGGTCCAATGAATGCCAAGAGTCCTTTATGCATTTGCTGCATGGACATACCCGTTTTATGGTATAGAAAAGCACATACTGCGGTACTTCCCTATGTAACAGCACACCTCGGTAGATATTGTACATGAGAGTCATTAGACGACATGCATTCAGCTGCAAATGTCTAGTGTTTATCATCAGAAGAATTTAGTCGTGAATACACTTCGTGTACATTACAAAAGCAGTGTGAACAGGCCCTGAGGGAAGCAGCTTACATGTCAGAATGACAAATTTTCCCAACACTGATAGACTGTAGCAAACTAGGACACACGATTGATTTGTGTTGCTGATGTAGGTCACTAAACTGAACTTGTCAGAAGCCGAGTTCCATGATATATAGGTTTATATGACTTGGAGCATGAAAGTAAAAAGTAAAAAGCAGAGAAAATACTGAAAGGACTTCTTATAAAACAGTGAAAGTCCTGGGTACTCCACTCATATACAGTGATTGACAGATTGCCTTGTATTGGGGTGTACAGGGGTAATGGTCAGGGTTAACCACGCTTTCACTTTCTGTTTTATGCTCAACTCTGCTTTTTTTCAGAAATCCTGCTTCAAATCATAAAAACCTAAATATCATAGAGCATAGTTTCTCTCCATATATGATATCCTCCTCTCAGATAGGGTACCAAAATCACCAAACAGGTTTGCTTTAACATAACCTTATGTTAATATTTAACATTTTTCAGATCATTAACTGTATTTAAAAAATCCTAGCAGTTTTCATTCTAGCCATTAAGACATATAATAGTCTGATACTTCCTGTTCTATAGAGATCACTTCTCTGCAGTCCTCTATTAATCACCGACATCGTGCGGACCTCTGTGCTCACAGTGCACGCCTGAAATAATCCCAACCATGGAAATGAGTAAGTCGTCTTCTGACTACTGGCTTCTGTGCTCCATAGAGCTGATGTAAAGCAGATCTCTGAACTGCTGTTAGCAGCACATCAGCTCAGGTAAGATGTCTACCCCAAGAAAAAAAAAAAAAAACTACAATCATAAAATAAAAAACTTGTTTTAATTAGTAAAATATAGGTAATCAGTTCCTTATGACTCACAAAAGCATTGCCCAGGCTGTATAGAATAGTTTCCAGCTCTTAGCTAAGAGCAGACAAGGTCTGTACAGCTTTCTGGGCTTTGGATCTAAGCAGTAGTATTCCCACTCACTGATTGCATATAGAGATTTCAAAAAGGGTGACACATTGAAATGAAGACTGGATTATACATGAGGATTAAACCTTTTCTTACACTACAGTCTTCCTGTGAAATCTAGATGTGGTTATTACATTAGGATACTAACGCAGACGGCTGTCCAGTGTTCACTTGTCATGTATGAAGAATAATAAATTAAATTACCTAATGCTTTGCTCGTGGTTCTGATTGTCTGTAAAAATTAAAGCGGCATAAACTTAATTACTCTTAAGTACCTCCTCCAGGCTGATTTGCTTCACACCATTATACTGACCAAGATCCCTCCTAAGAGAAGAGAAGAGCATTATTTGTGCATCCTAGAAGTCAAAACGTTAATGGATAAACCTGTGCAGTCAATGATCTGCTCAAACATTTACTCTGGAAAAACTGACCGAGACACAAAGCCTTTAAGTTTCAGACATTCCGATGGGCTGGACTGCAGAGGGTTCAGGAGATCTCGGATCCGCACAGAGCCGGCAATGCCAATTCCAACAACCACTGCACCGAACATTGTACTGCCCTGCTTAAAAAAGAAATAAAATCATGTCAGCTACTGGAATATATATATCTTTCAGAATATTTCCCAATTTGATTATTTAAACACACCCCAAAATATGGGGTGGGGAGAGAGAAAGAAAAAGAGAGAAAGAGAGAAAAAGAGAGAGAGAGAAAAAAAGAGAGAGAGAGAAAAAAAGAGAGAGAGAAAAAAAGAGAGAGAGAAAAAAAGAGAGAGAGAAAAAAAGAGAGAGGGGAAAAAAAAAAAAAGGGGGAGAAAAAAAAAGTGAGAGGAAAAAAAAAGAGAGAAAAAAAGGGGAGAGGAAAAAAGAGAGAGACCACCAACACACAAAATAAAATTTTTTTTCCCGGGGATTTTTTCCTAATGTAATTGCATCGGTGATCTATGAAATGTATACCTACACACACACACACACGTTTTACAATATAAAATTAAAACACCCAATTTCCCAACATTTTTTGCCTCTAGATGGAAAGTCTTGTTTCTGTTATAAAGTGCGGGTTTACCTAAATATATTTGTTTGGGTTTAAGGGTTTTCCCGGGTTTTTGTGTGCTTTGTTGTTTTTTTCCCACGGGGAAAAAGTCTGTGTATAATATGGATTGTAAGGCCCGACGGGAAAAGGTGGTGAATGGGGTAACTTTCCCACCCGAGTTTCTTTTCCCAGGTATGGCGAGGATAATACCGTCCCCGAGAGCCCGGGCCCCTTTCGGTGGGGTAGAAGCCGTCACATTGTGTCGCTGCGGTAGAGGGTTTGGGGCAAAAGTTTTGCAGAGTATTTTTTAGCTGGGGGAAACCAGCTTAGTCCGGGGGACGGCTTTTTTACAGGGAGAAAAAAGATTTGGGGTGGGGGACTCCCTCCCTGTTTTCCCAGTGCCAGGTTTTGGGGTTGGGTTTCTTTAAAACCCACCCAAGTTAGCTAAATGGGGGTTTTCTGCATTTAAAAGGGCCAGGAAGGGGTTTGGGCCGGGAGGTACCCCAAGCTCCAAGACCTTTAAGTAAGGCCTACAAATTGTTTATTTAAAGGGGCCGGAAAGCAGGAACTTATTTTTTTATTTTTTTTTGTTTTTGACATCTTTTTGGCTGAAATCCAAAAATAAACCCCGGGGACGGGAAAACCCCTTGCTTCTATGTAAAGGCTGTCTGTGTCTCTTTCCCCGGGGAATTTTGTCATCCCAAACCGAGCTAAAGGAAATGAAGAGGATTTTTAGCTCGCCCCCCATGATATGACTTATGGTTATTGCTTGCAAACCCAAACCCATTGACATCCTTTTAAAAAAGAACCTATCACATAGGTTTTTGCCCCCCTTGCTGAGGACAGCACAAGCCAGTGTCAGCCCTGTTTTTTCCAGCCCCTTTGTCCCTTATTCTGTAAGATGCAGCGGGGTTTTGAGCATTGACCCCTCAAAATTTATTCATGGCGGGTTTTTTTACCCCCCGCCCACCAAATGTACCCCCGAAAAATGACGTTATTCACCTTTTTACCTTTTAAAAGAAATAGGTTTATCAGTTGAGGTTGGCGGGGCTAGTCTCGGGGTGGGGGGGGGGGTTTAAAAAAAAATGACTTTTGAATGACTTTTTTTTGGGCCCTAAAAAAAATGCAGATTTGAGAAAAAAAATTTAAATACTCAAAAACCCCCCTGCTTTTTACAAAAAAAGGGACACAGTGCTGGAAACAGCAGGTTTGAAAAAAGCTTTTTGCTCCCCCTCGAAAGGGGGGGGGCATAATCTATGTGACAGGTTCTCTTTAAAAAAATATTGACAACATTCTGTGACATTCTCGAATTAGTTTTGCTACATCTGTACCAAAGATAGTACCTAAATAACAATCCATAGGTTAAGCCATACATTATTTTTTAAGGGGGGGTTTTAAATGTTTGAAACTAACGCCCCAATTTTAATGACGGTCTTTTTAAAAATTATTTAATGGGGAAAAAGTTGTTTTTTCCCTCTCTTCATTAAAAAATATTCCTGCAACATTATTCTTTGGGACATTAGGTAAAACAAAAAATGCCGTTCACATTTGTGTTTTTTTTTTTCCTTTAAATCTGTTCTCGACCATAGGATGAAACCACGGCTGCATGTGGTGGCTAACTTTTTGGCGTTTTTTGCGGGTTTAAAACCCACGAAATTATAGTAAAGATTGTGTGACCATTTGCCACATCAGAGGGGATGGTTTTGGGCCACACGTGGCAGCTTCAGGTTGTGTACTGTGTCGGTGAAGGGTTTATTATGAACCTTAGGCTGCTTTCACACAGTTTTGTTTTGGGGCAGTTTTAACTGCCCCTCCAAATTAAAAATGCCTTTTTTTACAGCAAGTTTCTTCCCGTTTTCTTAAATTTTTCAGAAAAATATTTCAAGTAAACAAATTTTTGTGTTTGTTTTCTTTTGGATTTCAAACACAATAAAAGATTTACCTTTCCCCGGTAGATAAGTGAAAAAAAGCTTGCTGGGGGAATAAAAGGGAGTTTAATTGGGGGCCGTTTAAAAAATGCAAACCCAAAAATGCACTGTGTGAAAGCCCCTAAGGTGGGGGTTCACACTATGTATTTGTGGGGAGGACTTTGGCAAAAGTTGTGCTGCAATACGGAAAAGGGAAATTTCACCCTGCAAATATGGTTAAAAAACATAGCACTCATTGGGGGGTGCTTTAAAAGATTTTTTCTGCATATTCCCCCAGTGTACGGAGAAGGAAAAAGGGGGGGGTGAAAGGTGGCCGGGCCCCTTTTAGAAGTTCACGTGGCCCCGCAAATTTCTTCTAAAATAGCAGTTTAATAGCGGTGCGCCAGGAGGCGCTGCTATATGCCGTGTGAAACGGGCCTAATAAACAAGTCAATGATTCAAGTAAGTTAGAAGACAAATGAGCATTTTACTGCAGGAGAGAATAAGAGATGAAAGTTTAAAAGTTTAAAAACGAAGCCTTTTAAAGGAAAAAAGGGAAATCACAAAAATATTCGCTTTTCCAGTCCTGAAGGAACTATGGTTCTGGGATAGGTCAAGAAAGTCGCTAAGGCTAGGTTAACACCACGGTTTAAAATACAGTATAGGAAACCTTTTTTTTTTTTTTTAAAAAAAAATATGCCTAAACAAAATATCAAAACATTCTTTTCATTGTATGTCTATGGTTTCTTAATGTGCACTTCAAACCCTAAAAGGGGTAGTTGGGGATCAGGGTTGTATTTTTTAAAAAAAAAAAAAAAAAAATGTATACCCTGTTAAAAAAAATTTTTCTAAGTGATTGGGTTTTTATTTGAAAAAAAGAAAATGTTTTTTTTTTTTTTTTCAGTCTATTAAAAGAACCCCAAAACCCCCACAAATTTTTGGGATTGCCAGAATAAAATTTTACCTGGGCAGAAAACGAGAAAAACACGTTTATACCACAGGTGAAAAGACCCTAGAAAAAAAATCTCCACAAACATGGCGTAATTACTTTTCTTACATTTTGCCCCACCTAGAATTTTTTTGTGGTTTCCCAGTATACTCTATGGTACAGTGAATGCCACCATTAGAAAGTACATCTTGTTCCACAAAATAAAAGCCTGCATATGTCTATGGAAAAGTAAAAAGAGTTATGTCTCCTGGAAGGCGAGGAGGAAAAAACAAACATGTCAACCCCAAAAAAATGCTCGGTCCTTCAGGGGTTAAAGTATTGTCGGTTTTTCTTGGTTCTTTAACCCCTTAAGGACCCTGGTCGTACTCATACGTCCCAGGGTCCCAAGGGGCTTTGCAGGGGGATCGCTTCGCGACCCCCCCCCCCCCCACCTGCACAGCCGCCGTATGTTAGTGGCTGATCGCAGCTAACACTCGGCCGTTACAGCGCGAGTGGGCAGCGTCGCCCACCCGCGCTGTTTAATCTCTTAGACGGCGCGGCAAAGATGGCCGCGGCGACTAAATGAATGAAGAGCGGTGCCGCGCACCGTTCTTCGGGGCGATCGGCATCGCGGCATTATAACTGCGGCGATCCGACACCTGGACACTGCTCCGGGGAGCCTTTTTGAAGGCACCCTTCACTGCCATGTCCTGGGGAAACCGCCATCTTGGTACAGTCTAATGCACTGCCTGTGCAGGGGGAATGATTATAAATGATTGCCCCCCCTAGTGCTGAAGCCCTGGGGGGAAAATCAATGTTAAAGTAAAAAAAAAAAAAACAAAACATTTTAAAGTACAAAAAAATAAAAAAGTATTAAAAAAGTCAAAAATCGCCCCCCTTTTCCGATTTTACAAATAAAAAAAATAAAATTAAAAAAAGTTCCACATTTTGGGTATCCCCGCGTCCGAAAAAGTCCATTATAAAAAAAAAATATTTATCCCGTAGTGAACCCCGTAGAAGAAAAAAATTTTCAAAACTGAAAATTGCTTTTTTTTTGGGTCATTTTACATCACTTAAAAAAGGAATAAAAGTGATCAAAAAAAAGTCGCTGCTTTCCCAAACTGCTAGCGATAAAAAAGACACTTAGCCCACAAAAAATGCCCTCACTGAATCCGTGGTTTAGAAAAAAGTTATTGGGCGCACAAAAAAAGTTTGGAAAATTTTTTTGGTACCAAAAATTTAAAGGAAAAACCTAATGTTTTGGGATTGGCGGGTGCCCTTTAACCCGTTTGAATACAGATAAAATTTATTTACCCCAAAAATTTTAAAACCCTAAAAAGCAAAAGCCCCAAAAAATGGCGAAAATATTTTTTTCACAATTTGTTCCCCTTGGGTTTTTTTGCGGTTTTCCGTAAATTTTTTAGTACAGGAATAATACCATTAGAAAGTACATCTTGTCACGCACAATAAAAGCCCTCATATGTCTATGTAGGTGAAAAAATAAAAAAGTTATGGATCTGGGAAGGCGAGGAGGGAAAAACTAACGTGTCAACAACAAAAAAACACCGGGTCCTTAAGGGGTTAATTAAAAGCTCAATTTTTCCATTGACAATTTGTGGAAAAGCTGCATTGACTTTTCCATTCTATGTGCAGTTACCCTTCTAGTACCTTTAAACAAAAGCATACTCTCATGCTTCAGTGACAAAAAGATTCCCTCAAATCCCTGACAATGTTTTTACACATTACCAGGAACTGTTAATTCTACACGACACATCAAGAATCACCTGACTGACTTTGGCTTTGTAGTCAGGGCTGGTTTATCCATTGGGCACAATAGGTAGTTGCCCAGGGATCACCGGAGCATAGAAGGTCTGGGCAGTCAAAGATATGACCCAGGAATCCAAAGCACATGCCCTGGATCCATGGGTGTATCTATAGCCATAGCAGCTATATTAACTGCTATGGGATCCAGAGATTGAGGGGGCCCAATCAGGTACAAGTTCCTTTTCTAGGCAACATGAAGTTGGTGGTTTTCTGCTCTATAGCACAATCATCTGAGTTTCTTGATATATAGCGGTATTAGTTATAACTTTAATTATTGCTACTTGTGCTGCGGTTTTAGTTTATTGGCATTAGGTGGTGGGGTCCCATCTGATTTTGCTAGGAGGCCCAGTTCTAGTTGGCCCCTGCCTGGATCCCTAGGTCAGAGCACTTATTTAACGATTTGCAGGTCCTTAGGATGCCATTGGCTCCCTGCCCAAACAATAAGTCTTGTAGGTTGCAAGATACTTTAGGTTATGAGAGGTGAGTTATTTTTTTCTATTCCAACTGAAGGGGCCACTATTAGGGAACAGTGCCCTGCCCACCTACCTAGGCTCCTTTCTATGTAACGCTCTGCATACCTACCTACCTGGGTCCTTACATATCTATAGCCCTGCTTACCTACTGGTGGCTTACCATTCTGCCTAATGGAGGACCTGTCTACCGTTAGAATGTAGTTGGTTTTCACAAAATGGGAACAATCACAACCTTCATATAATTTAGTATATTGTAGGTATTAAACACTATTCCCAAGTTAACCATCTCATATATATCTAAGAGCAATCCTATGGTCAAGTAGATAAAACTGAAGATGGATATAAGATGGCCAAGTCAAAATCTGAAAGCTAAGAATTTATCTTATATTGGCCATGCTGTTTCACAGAGCCTGCTCTTCCTATGCAGCTTCAGGCTCTCACGTTCTGGTTAGGCTGTGGGTGGGTCTACAGCAGTGATTGGCATATCAGCAGCTTTGCTATCCCTAGCTGATCCTGATATAGTGTAAAGGTTTGTAAACTATAGTGCACAAGGCTACAGAGCCTTAAGTTTGTCAGTAACTTAGATAAACAAGTTCCTGTCCTGATGATAACACATGGCAGGGAGTAATGTCACCAAGGAACTTCGGTCAGGGCAACTGGAGCAATGAAAGTGCAGAGAGATGGTTATTAACCTAGAGAAGCTTGTGTACAAAAGCAGGAGATAAGAACTGCTCTCTCTCCTAAACAAAACAAAAAATCAGAACAATGTATATTTACCTTTGCCTACATGTTTAAAGCTAAATCATTGAGGTGACACTACTCTTTTTTCCTTCATGTAGAGTAATATATCGCTTAGACATGCCATCACTATAGAATCAGATGGGACCTCAACTTACTATCAAATTTGGGATTATTCAGCCTGAAGTAAAGATGACTTTGGGGTGATTTAATTACCATGTACAAGTATGTCAATGGACGGTACACAGATCTCTTACATGATTTTTTTTTTACACTTAGGCCAGTAACAAGGGGGCATCCTCTACTTATAGAGGGAAGAAGGTTTCACCATCATCATAGATGGGGATTCTTTACTGTAAGAGCACCAAGACTATGGAACTCACTTCTACAAGAGGTTGTGATGGTGGAGTCATTAAACAAGTTTAGGAAGGATTTTTATGCCTTTCTTGAAATATACTATATATGGAGGTTATGATTAATAATTTCTCGAAATAGGACCTTGACCCAGAGATTATTCTGATATATTTCAATTTGGGAAGGAATTTCTCTTGTATGGGACAATACACATCTGCCTCATAGGGGTTTTTGTCTTTCTTTGGATCAGCACTGTAGGATTATAGGTTGGATTTGATGGATCTGTGTTTTTTTCCAACATTAACTACCATGTAACTATTAAAACCCCACCGGGCTGTCTCCATACTGATTGGCCATTTTACTTTGTTCCTAGAAACTAATAAGAGATGGGCACTGCAGCCAAGATACTGGTCCCTTTGCATCTGCACGGGAATAGAGAAAGAGCAGTCATTTATGAATGTATATTAAACTCTATATATCTAGTGGACAAACTTCCTAATGATTCTTCAAGCACCAAGTATTGTAATGGAGGCAATGCTGCTGACACAAGCTTTTCTCATTTATTCTAGTAAGTTTATGTACTCGGATTAAATATTATCCCAACCCAACTGTGGGTCAAGTAATTCCAACTATCTAGCATAATAGGGATGCACCGCTACAGCTGTTATCTAGAAAAACACATTCAATTGCAAGCAATTAAGTGCACTATTGTGAACTGTATTTTCACTTAAAATTTTAATGGAAAAACCTCACCAATAAAGGTCGGTGTGTAGCCTTAGTCTTAATCAGCAAATTGGGCAGTCTCTAAAACAGCATGGCTGGTACAGATAAAAGAGTAGTTACACCCTGAAACATATGGCCTTATCAGTTCTCCGCCATGAAGCTTTCACATGTGTTTCATATTGCATATGTACGAGTTAAATAGTGTCATTGTCTATGTGCCTGAAATCGTAATATACAAAATCTTCTAACACTAAGCATACACCACTTACAAAGGTGATATTCATGGCAGTATATTAAGGCCCATTTATTAAAATTGGCGCAGACTGTTTTGTGAAGTAGATCTGGAGCAGAATATAGTAAATGCCCAAGTGCAAAGTTAATACAATGACTAGTCAATGTCTCTGTGTTCTTGCAGTTACAGCTTTCAGCGTGGGGAATGTTTGCAGGCATACATAGCTGGAGTGTTTGCAAAAGGCAAGACGACCCTGAGGCTACTTTTGACTTTGCCAAATGCAGCTGTACTGTAGAGAGCTTATAACCAAATATAAACGTACTTACATGACATTCAGTGTCAGAACCAGACACAACAGCCTAATGACTTCTGTTCAGCTCTTCTCAAAATCGTACAAATTTATAGACAGACTTTCTATGAATTGTGCCACTTTGTTTCCTTGCTGAGGAAAGCCAAGTTTGCTGTGTATAGATTCATAGAAATACAATTAAACCAAAGTCAGACCAAATATTGAAGCTGGGGCGTACATAATACAAATCTAAAAATTGCCACAGGCAAACATAAACCCCTATTTCTTCAGTAACATAAATACACTCCTCAAAACTAACTTTTATTAATATTCCCTAAAATAGGAAATCCAAATTGCCCTATAAAAGTTACATGAACCAAAACACTGACACACTGTATTTATTTCTCAATATATAAACTAACTAGCTGACTTGAATAAGTTGCACTATAATGGATATACCAACAGTCTCAACATACGCCAGCTATCTCAGCAATATTATGTTCTAGTGCTATAGCCACTAAGGGAGACATGTATGAACGGGGCTGTGTCAGAATTCTGGCCTCAAAAAGCTGTAGTAGCCCAGTTCTGTAGATGTATGAACAGATGTACTCCAAACTTTGGTGCGATAAGTGCCTCGGTACCGCGCCAAATACACTTTTTAGCACGCCAAAGTTTTGGGGCGTTCTGGGGGGCGTGTCGCACCACATTAGTAGAGGTAGACACATTTATGGTTCTTTGGCGCAGAACAGTTAGAACAGCCAGACCAATTTAAATGTGGTGCCTGAGCCGGAGTTATCGTATTGGTACTACAATGCGCCTGTATGCATGACCTGCAGAAGAAGGTTCATACATTCTTATACTACCTTAAAGTGATTTAGACCTGGTATATCAGCACCAGAATTCATACATGTCCTACGTATTAACTCAGAAATTACTAAACGGATGTTTGAAATTTGTACAACGTACAGTAGTCAGGGTACAGCTTGTATAACAGGGTAAATTTGGTGTGCCCTCAAAATAACAACACACAGCCGTCAATGTCTAAACTGCTGCCACCAAAAGTGAGTACACCCCTAAGTGAAAATGGACAACTATGCCAAATTTTCCATTCTCCCTCCACAGTGTCATGTGACTTGACAGTGTTACAAGGTTTCAGGTGTGAATGGGGAGCAGGTGTGTTAAATTTGGTGTGATCACTCTCACATACTAGTCAATGGAAGTATAACATGGCACCTCAAGGCAAAGAACTGTCTGAGGATCTGAAATAAAGAATTGTTGCTCTTTATAAAGATGGCTTAGGCTAGAAGACTGCAAACAACCTGAAATTGAGCAGCAGCATGATGGCCAAGACCATACAGAGATTTAACAAGACAGGTTCCATTCAGAACAGGCTGTGCCATGGTTGACTAAAGAAGTTGAGTGCACTGCTTCACGTCATATCCAGAGATTGTCTTTTCAAAATAGATGTATGAGTGCTGCCAGCATTACTGCAGAGGTTAAAGGGGTGGGGGCAGTTACTCAGTGCTTAGACCATACAAAGCACACTGCATCAAATTGGTCTGCTTAGCTGTCGTCTCAGAAGGAAGCCTCTTCTAAAGATGATGCACAAGAAATACCACAAACAGTTTGCTTAACTCAAGCAGACTAAGGACATGGATTACTAGATTACATAAAATAAACTGATTTGATTCAAATGGTGTCAAGCGTGTGTGGCAGCAACCAGGTGAAGAGTACAAAGACAAGTGTGTCTTGCCTACAGTAATGTATGGTGGTGTGAGTGTCATGGTTTAGTCTACATGAGTGCTGCCTGCTGTGGGAAGCTACAGTTCATTGAGGGATCCATAAATGCCAACATGTACTCTGACATACTGAAGCAGAACAGGATCCCGTCCCTTCATAAACTGGGCTGCAGAGCAGTATTCCAACATAATTACGACCCCAAACACACCTCCAAGACAACCACTGCCTTGCTAAAGAAAATGAGGATAAAAGTGCTGGACTGGCCAAGCATGTCTCCAGACCTAAACCCTATTGAGCATCTGTGGGGCATCCTCAAACTGAAGGTGGAGGAGAGCAAGGTCTCTTACATCCACCAGCTCCGTGATGTCATCATGGATGAATGGAAGAGGATTCCAGTGGCTGCAACCTGTGAAGCTCTAGTGAACTCCATGCCCAAGAGCGTTAAGGCAGTGCTGGAAAATAATGGTGGCCACACAAAATATCGACACTTTGGGCACAAGTTGTGCATTTTCACTTAGGGGTGTACTCACTTTTGTTGCCAGTGTGAGTTATTTTGAGGGCACATTGAATTTACACGGTTATACAAGCTGTACAGTGACTACTTCACATTATATCAGTCATATCTTTAGTGTTCTCCCATGAAAAGATATAATACAATATCTACAAAAATGTGAGGGGTGTGCTCACTTTTGTGAGATACTGTAGGTGGTCAGAAGGTTACTATATGGCTCTGTATAGGACCATAGGATTGAATTTGGTTCTTGGCACTAAATCCAATTAGGAGTAAGCAGGTAAATCTTTAAGGGAGGATTCCCGTTTTAATCATTAGCTTAAAACATGTAGGTAAAGGTAAATAAATATTGCCAAATGCATTACTGTTCCGATTTTGCTTCATTTCGGCTACGGCAGTTCTTATCTCCTGTTTGGGTACACAAGCTTTCATAGGTTTCCGACTACGACCAGGATAGAGACTTCACTTCCTGTATGTTGTTGTCAGCAGCAGAGGAGCTGGTTTATGATTCTTACTGACAAACCTTAACCCTACTACAGACTTCTCACATGCTGTTTAGCTCCCTTCATCACAATGTCCTTATAACAGGCTCAGCTAAGAATAGCAAAACTTATATGTCAATCACTTCTGTATACCCACCCATAGCCTCACCAGGAAGTTTGAGTCTGAAGCTGGCTGGGAAGAGCCACCTTGGTGAAACAGTCTAATGAGAATTTTAAACCTACATGAACAGCATGATTATTATAAGCACTGAATTGAGCAAAAACACAGCCAGAGATTGAAGACTCAATAGCAGAGGACAAGCCGCAAGTGGTAGCCCAGCCAGAAATATTTTCAACAGCAGAGTGGCAGGGCTGAGCGACATGCAAGGAAAGTAAGTAGAAACCATAGCAGGATGCACACCACCAGGTGCCATCGGGGGACAGGAGAGGTCCTCAATCAGGGATAGCCTCTATTACAAAAACCCACAACACTTTAGGATTTATGTTCTCCTGAAAAAAATGGTTTTGAATAGAGTAATCTCTACCAGGTTAATTTGAGCCGTCTATGACAAGATCTTTCACACCTTGCATTAATTAATGTTCTAGACAGCTAACTGCTACAAAATACAATTCCTCAGTTAGACTTACACATTTTGTACATTTAGTACTTAAAATCACATGATTTAGGGAATTACTTAAAACCATCTTCCGTTTCCCATCTGAATGTATGAATGGGAAATCAAAGTTCACTCTAACACCCCAGAAACATCTCCCTGTGTGAACGTATTCTCCGTCTTCACTGTAACTAGTGTGTCATATGAGAAGATCTTAATCTATACTGCAGCGTGGGAGGTGGGGGGAAGGGGACTTCTGTAGACATGTATGAATTAGCCTCTAATGGAAAAATTCTGATGTGACTCACAAACACAGCAGGCGGAGACACAGCAGCAAACGCCAATGTAAAGGATCCATAAATAATTAAAAGCAACTAACAAGTAGAATGAATGTTTAATATACTGTACAGCAGAAAAACAAAATACAGAATAAGTTAAAGGGGTTTTGCCACGATGTAATGTTGATGTGGGATTCTCCAAAATGGGTATTTAATCACTTTTCTAAATATACATGGTTACAAAAAGTGAAGCCTGTGAGAGCTACAGCTTTCTTTACAAGCCCTTAGTTACTTAAAAGTTTGCATTAGACACGACCAGGAGAGCTGAGGAGCTGACCTGGCCACGCTTGCGTGTATGCACTTGTTATCGGATGACAGGGAAGATGAATGAGCTGTGAAGGAACGATGGAGAAAGGGTAGTGTATGAGCCTGTCTGCTGTATAAAGAATCCACTGTTGTAATGTTATTATTTGAGTTAACTTTTGAGACGCTCCCTTATTCCTCACTCTCTGCTCCCCCTCTCCCCGTGCAGCGTTCATGACTCAGCATGATTTGTTTATCTTCTGTCTGAGCAAGATAACAGGTAAGGTAAGTCACTTTGTGGCAAAACCCCTTTAATATTTTAATAATTGCACCAATATTATTCTAAGCATACCTGAGAATGTACTTCTCTTTTTTTATAACAATGTTTTATTTGGAAACTACAGAGATCACACAAACTGTAAAGCATTATATAACAATGCTAAAAAGAAGATGTGACAACAGTATTGTCAGACACAAGATGTGTCACTCTGTTCCTTCCACCTTTTTTTTTTTTTATTATTTAACCCAAAATACAGATCTATTATCAAACAATTCTATAAACTAAACAAGAACATTGTGGTGCAGTATCCCCTCCATAACCAACCCTCAAATCGTGATATCGAGTTTCCCAAGATAACCACTCATTTTTTCCAGTAGATAGTAAGAGGAATATTTAAAGGGTTCTATAATATCCATTACTTCCTCCGCAATAAAATCCTTCAATTTCCTAAGAAAGTCTCCTGTCATTCTTCCATTGTGTCTTTCCATGTCTAATTTTTCTAGCAATAGCAATTGTTTCAGGGATAACTTCACCTCGTTTAAATCCGGAGGTTTCTCCTCTAACCAGTGTCTGCCTATGATCCGTTTTGCTGCTAGTAGTGCCAAATGTGCCCATTTGATTTTGCATACTCTTTCATCCTCTTTATCCCTGTCCTTGGGCCTGAGCACATAATGAAAAATGCAACTCTGTGGCTCTAAAAGAACCCTAATACTCCACACATTATCTATGAAGCGGATTACTTCCTCCCAAAAGTTTTTTATGGACGGGCAGCCCCAGATACAGTGTAATAATCCCGCTTTTTGCAGGCCACACGTCGGACAAGCTTTAAGGTAGCTCATTCCTTCTCTGTTTTTGTCAAAGGAAATATTAAAAGCGTAAATAGCTCTGTGTGCAATTTTAAATTGGGTCTCCCTCCAAATCTTGCTGACAGTTGCTGCTTTAACTAGATCAAGTCCCTTTAATATCTTATCTGCGAGTTCAGAATCATTGATTTCCTCCTCCCAATTTTTTGAAAACCGTCATTGCTGACCCCACAGAGGACCAAGCAAGGAGGTTAGAATAGATCTTAGATAAGGTCCCTAATCTGTTGGTTCTTCTTATGACCTGCTGGAAGGCCTCCGTATCTTCCAGGCTATTAATGTTAGCCAATTTAGTCATGACATAATTCTTAATCTGTAGATATTGTAGTACATGCCCCTTCCCCAGACCATATTTGTTTTATAGCGTTTCCCAACTCAGGAACTTGCTACCCGATTCCTAGAGCAGAATTTCCAGGGTAAGAATTCCCCTCTGACTCCAAGCCTCGAAAAATTTATTTTCTCTACCTTGTTAAAATTCTGGGAGAGACCATAGTGGTAGCCATTTGGCGAGGTGCATAGGCCTTCCGTAAATCTTTCGAATTTGCCGCCAGGTTGCTAATGTATCTCTGAATATTACATTGTCTTTGACATTTGCCGGAAGATACCTAAATGAAGTAAGTAGGAGAGCCTTCAGATTCCAAGGGAGAGCCAGCTGACTTTCTGCTAAAGTGTTGGAAAAGAGGCTCGTTTCGTGAAACTAATCTAGGACACGATGCCATATTGCTGCCAAATTATACAGCCTAATATTAGGGAGTTGGGCTCCTCCTTGTTGCCTCTTGAGCATCAATTTACAAAGCTATTCTTGTCCTCCCTTTTTCTCCAAATAAATGTCGAGAAGGCTCCCCTAAGCAAGTTGATGTCCTTATGTTTTAAAAGTAGTGGGACATTTTGTAAGGGGCACAGTAACCTCGCGAAGCTAATCATTTTTATTAATTGTATTCTTCTTGAGAAAGACAGTGGGAGATTACTCCATATCTTTAGTTTTTCCAGTATTTTCTTAATGATAGGTGAAAAATTAAGTTGATACAGTAGAGATCTAGCCCCTATCTTGATCCCTAGATAGGTAATATGCGATGTCACAATCTCCACCCCCAAATTTGCCTTGCCTAATCCCCCTTTGTTCCCTATCCCTATGAGCTGGCATTTGTCCCTATTCACCCTATATCACAAAAAAGAGCCGAAGTGATCCAACACTTCCATTACCTTCCCTACTTGAGTAATTGGATTTTCCATAAACAGGAGCATGTCATCTGCGAAACAGACTAGTTTTGCTTCCACCTTCCCCACTACTATTCCCTTATAAACATCCTTCTCCCTAAAGTATAGAGCTAACGGCTCTAACACCAGGTTAAATAGCAGTGGGGAAAGGGGGCACCCTTGCCTGGTACCTTTCTGTAAACTGAAAGCGTCTAAAATAAATCCTGGGGTACTAATTTTTGCTTGTGGGTTGCGATACATAGCATAGATATAATTCCTGAACAAACCAGTTATCCCCATTTGATCCATGACTAAATTTAGCCAACCCAATGTACATTATCAAATGCCTTTTCGGCATCTAAGGCTAGTAATGCTGGTCTCCTATGCTTATCTCCTGATTTTTCGGCTGCAATTTGAGTCGTCAGTACCATTCTAATGTTTTTTATCTTCCGACCTACCCTTTACAAACCCCATTTGGTGAACCTCTATAAGTTTGGGAAGAATCAAGGCAAACCGGTTCACCATTACCTTCGAGAGGATTTTCACATCCTGATTTATTAAGGAAATAGGTCTAGAAGATTCAGGTAGTGTGGCATCCCTTCCTGGTTTGTGCAGAACTTTTATATATGCCACGTCTCCCGTGGGAAGCATTGCCTCTGAATTAATGATCTCATTAAAAACCTCCTTTAGTCTGGGAGTCACCTCTTCCCTCAGTATCTTGTAAAAGTCACCTGAAAACCCATCTGGGCCAGGGGCTTTACCCGAGGAAAGACCTCCGATTACTCCAGAAATTTCTTCCTCTGAGATTTCCCGGTTCAATAATTCCCGGTCATCATTAGAGATATTTGGCAGTGTTATTCCCTCTAAAAAATGTTTCCCCTTCTCTATCTCATATGGGGTTGTGAGTATAGTTTCGAGTAATACCTTTGTAAAACCGTGTTAATGGTTTTAGGATTTCTAGACAGGTTGCCCTCTCCATCCTTCATGCTCAAGATGTTAGTATGCACCCTCCTTCCCCTTACTAGGTTGGCTTATAGTTTTCCTCCTTTATTCCCCTGTTTGTATAACGTCATTCTCAGCTGGTCACTAAATAGATTTTCCAATCTACCTTGTTGAAGCCCATTAGCAGCCCTAGACTGTGTCCACCTCTCTTTATTGTCAGCTTAGGGATTCTGTAAGAATTGAGTATATGTAGCTATTAAACTGGATGTGGCCTCTTCAATTGCCCTAGCAATTTTATTTTTCTTAGATGTCATATATGCCATATATCCTCCTAGAACCGCTTTAGCTGCTTCCCAGTATAGATAAAAAATTTCCTTCTTGATCTTTATTGTCCTATTCGTACTCCACCCACCATCCTTTAAGCAGATCCCGGAACTGTTCATCATAAGCGAATGACAGAGGAAGTCTCCAAAATATATCAGTCCCTCTTTCGTGTGTTTCTCTTATATTGATGCTGATTGGTGCGTGGTCTAATATCACTAGGTCTCCTATACCCACTCCCTCCACTTATTTGAAAAGATGTTGAAAGGTTAATTAATAATCAATCCGAGACCATGATTGCCTGGCATGGGAATAATGTGTGAATTGTCTTTCTGCCGGATTGAAAAGTCTTCATGCATCCACTAGTTGAGTGTTAGTGCATAGATCTCTTAATAAAGTATCTCATTCATCCCCCTGTCTTGGACCGCGGGTAGAAAAAGCGCCGGACGGAAAAACCCGTCAATGGGGATGCTGATGGGTTTTCCCCTAGAGCATTTTTGGCTCTTTTTTGGCCGTGTTTTCAGGCAGTCTAAAAAACCAAAAAACCCGCCAAAAAAAACAGCACTGGGGACATGGCCTAAGTTTTTTTTTATTCATTTGGACTTATTGCTGTCTTATGTCATCCATACTGTTTTTGAAGTGGGGGTTTTTCATTTGGCTTTCACCCCCACCTTCCAAAAAAAATCTGGGGCGTGTGCCTAAGTATCGTGAAGCTGAGGCCAGAAATCGATTTTTTTAAACTAACTTTGACACATAAGGATGATAGATATAAGTGAAAAGGAGGCTGATAAAAGGAGTAAGCGATTTTGTTTAACATTATAGCATTTCTTATTTTTTGCTTATACTATTGGTTTCTGAAAAGTTGTGTTTAAGTCAGAGATATGATTTAAATGCAACAAGGGAGATTTCTAAGCAGTGCTGTAATATGCATGAATTTTTAAGTCAGCGAACACTGTGTAAATTTAAAAAGCCCTCAGTGCTAATACTTAAGTCCCATGCACAGGCTATTCACTTTATGGTTTTATTTGTGAAAAAATTTTGTGTTTTTTCTCTGTTTTTTTAAAAAATTTTTCAAAAGCGAATATAGTAAAAGTGATGAAAACAACCACACAAGACGCTTGATACACAACATGTACAGCATTTTGTGCTTTAGGTTGCATTTACACACAAGTGACAAAATACTCGGCGGATTCTGAATCTGAAATCCGTGGTCTGATAACCTGACCTGTTTTTTCAATGTGGATTTTTTTCCGCCAGATTTACAGTCGTATTCATCTCTATGGGGTTTTGAAGGCAGATCCGACAGAGATGTTGGGACGTGTTTTTTACTGCAAATCCAGCAGAATTAACACATTCCAAGTTTATTGAAAGAAATGTGGTTTTGCAATCCGACCTATTGAAAATCCAAGTCATGTGGACTACAACTCGGATTTTTTACTGAGGTCTATGGGGATGCTTTTACAGTCAGATTTTTGTGGTTTTGAAAAACCGAATCTGTGTAAAAATCCAACGGAAAAAGCTGTTTTATTTTCTTGTAATTTTCTACCCCCGTAAATTGTTCAATAAGACTTTAAATTTGAACCCCTTTCGGGGCTAACATTCCAAATCTACCCCCCGCACAAAACATAACCCTACATTATTAAAATATATAGTCATATCACTCTAGTTCAGATGAAGGAGAATATGATCTCTGGATTTACCGGATTACCTACTGCATTATTTACAGCTCTGTAAGCTCCAGCATCTGGCACACTGGAGAACCAGAGTTTTACACGTTAAGTTTAAAACTCCCAAAAGTAAAAAAAAATAGAAAACATTAGTTCTTAAATTACAATCTTAATCTTTAAAGTAATGATTTTAATGATGTCCAGGCAATGTGGAAGAGACAACTGCTATAGTTATCAAACTGGTGTCAGAAAAAGGTCAGCGACAATCTGTAGTACAGTCATAGGCCACACCACTGAAAATCACAACGGTATTTGGGGATTTGCCCCGTGTTCTGAATTAGGGTTTTTTAGAGACGCTATTATGGGTTATAAAATCTTCTCTTTTTTTTACAAAATTGCAAAAATGTGAAAATGAGGAAAAAGCAAGCTAAGTTGGTTTATGGACCATGTAAGATGGCAGCATTGGACCAGTCATGGGCATATGCAGGGAAATTGGGAATCCCCCAAAAAAAACATAATATGAAAACTACACTACTATTCATAATACTCTGACATATACAGCCCCCAAAGGTTCAACACAAACACTGACAAAAAGCAAAACACCTACATTACATTGCACGAACTACTTTTAAACCCCTAATTGGTGGAAAGGGGGTAATGGAAGGGCTTGGCACGCAGGACAGGCTATCCGCCCAGTAGGGCAGTGCTGAAGCTGTCCCTTTTTTTTTTACACCATCTTTGTATGTAATTGGTCTGACAAAGGAATACATCCCGGTTTTTTGTTTATTTTAGTGTAGATGTAAGACAGCACTACATACTAATTAACAAGAGCCCAAAGAGGGTGAAGGGCATTCTACAGCTGTTTTGTCTCATAAACCCCCACCGATGCTATAGCGTCAAATAGAAAATCTATCTGTACAGCTTTACATATTCTCTTTTTGCTTGTTGGTTCCCTTAACTGCCAAAAATTAATTGGAGAAAGAAGTGCACGCCCACAGCCAGTTCTCCATTCATGCTCTGTCTGACTGTGGCAGTCAGCAGCCACCTTATCAGGCGGCATGGAGGGCGGGGGACATTGCATACATGCCTAAAATTAGCAGAACTAGCTGTGAGATATAGTTACATAATTTGTGGGAGAAGTCGCAGTATAAGTAAGGATTTATTCTGTTAAACTTCTGCTTATTCAAATTATTGCAAATAAAAAAACTGAATAGTGTAGTGTGCATATGTTTTAGATCCCTGTACTCTGATACCCCTAAAGAAAATACAGTGTGGCCTATTGTCTTTAGAAGTCACCTAAATAGTAATTATGGTACATCTGTATGTAATTTATTCTCAGTCTAACTACAGCTGTTCTGTGAAGGCCTCAGAGATTTGTTTTGGAACATTAGCGAACAAACAGCATCAGGAAAACCAAGGAACACACCAGACAGCATGAGGATAAAGTTGTGGTAAAGTGTATTCCAGGGTTAGGGTGCTTTCACACAGTGCGTTTTGGTGCATTTTTGATGAGTTTCTGTTAATGCGTTTTTTGTACAGAAAGGTACAGCAATTAATGATGTACATTGCTACACAAAAATCGCTGTAAAATCACGATTTTTGCCATTTTTTTGTGCCGCAATGTACAGCATTAATTGCACAAAAAATGCATCAAAAACGCACTGTGTGAAAGCACCCTTAGGTTTTTGAAAAAATAGCCCAATTTCTGAACATCTCATAGAGCACTGTTAAATCTGTCATCAGTAAATAGTATAGCAGAGCCACTAACTTGCAGCAAGGAATATAGCACAACTGCTGACTTGCCAAGATATGCATGTCTACCGAAACCGAAAGGCCAGATAAGGAGAGAACTAATTTGAGAAGCAGCCAAGTGACCCAGTGGACTCTGGAGGAGTTGCAGAGCTCCACAAATCCGGCCTCTATGGCAGAGTGGCACGAAGAAAGCCCAGAATGAGCAGAAATTTAAATAAATACATTAGCTTTATTTAATCTTTTCCCATAAATATATTCAAAATGCACATTTATGCATGCTGTCATGTTGCAAATCAAAGAATAAACATACCATACATGATTTGCTTACATGTACATGTTCACCTTAAACAGAGGAATTAGGGTATGTTGGTGGATTCCGTGTTAGATTCCTCATTAAAATCATTGTGTAATCTGACAGCCTTTCGTTTAATTGGCCAGTCCACACCAAGGATTTCAACTCGGTGATGGAGGAAAAAAAATGTTTGCATGTTCATTCTTCTGAGCGGACCCTTGTCATATCCCAGCATGTCAGGAGTGTCTAAAACAGAGGCAAATACCTCTTCTGTAAAGTAAAAATCCCCAGCAGAAATCCGAGGTGTCACCATGGATTAAAATCACGCTGAATTTTTTCAGTAAGAAAAGTCTGACATGTGAACATACGTATTTTACATATGAACATAGCTACCCATCCGAAGGTCCTAATCATTAGTGAGAATTGGAGCCTGTTGTCCTGAGCATTGAGGTTTTGGCCCCACATAGAGGCAAATCTATAGTTAGGGACCCATCTAATGAGGTTATCTTGGCGTGGTAGGTGGGAATACACAACTTGCTCAATTTGTGCACTAAAAACCTCCATTTTATACTTATAGAAAAACTCATTAATTTAATGCTGATGTGGGTTTTAGTGGCAGCTGACACTGCTGTATTGTTTTGTCTTTAGGAATCTGTATTACAGCCACAACAGGCTGGCACTAGTGTCCATATCAGTTGTGCTGGCCAATTTTTCTGTCCTTTTAACATAACTATACATAAAGGGTGCATTCCCACTGCACAGGACAAATATCGGCCGGTTTGACGGCCTGTATTTGTCCCGTACTCGGCCACCCCCCGGGCCGCGTGGGGAGAGGGGGGGGGGGAGACACGGCTTTTCGCCGCGATGAGCGGAGAAAAGCCCTCCCCCTTCGCACTGGCTTGCAAAGATTTCGTCCGAAAACCGGACGGAAGATTGTGCAAGCACAAAGTTATTCGGGTGCCCGGCGGTGGGGACTGCTGCACGGGTTTTCCATAGAGCACCATTGTGCTCATTTTCGGCCGGTTTTTCAGGCACTCTGAAAACAGCAAACCGTCCGAAAACACTTGCCGTAGGGACATGTCCAAAAAAGGAAACCTGAAATATGTTGGTGGTTTTTAGGCTATTTAACCATAATGTTTCACTGGTCCATGGCTTCAAACAAGGCAACAGTAAACTTACTCAAGACCCTCACTGCCTATGGATGACTAATTACTGTACATGAAATTAGCAGATATAGCAATCCAAAGGGTTCTATTGCTACATTTTTGGTTATTTTCTATTAAATATATTATGTTCCAATCATTTCTACACAAGATCATTTACAACAAATGCAACATTTAAGGCTCATAACTGTAGTAGCCTTTTATCAAGCTGTAAAAAAAAAAAAAAAAAATAAAGTTTATTTACAGCTTGATAAAAGGCTACTACAATGACTATATATACTGTACACACACACACAAAACAGTAAGTGCCATAGCAGTATATGAATAGGAGCATAGAATGGGAGTACATTTTGCTGTGTTATAATGTAAAGCAGCAAGGTACCCTGGCAGCGTATACAGTGCATGCCAGGAGGGTGGACAGGGTGCAGCAGCAGTAAGTGCCATAGCAGTATATGAATAGGAGCATAGAATGACAGTATATAGTGCTATCATGTAAAGCAGCAAGGTGACCTGGCAGTGTATACAGTGTGTATATGGAGGTAGAAAAGGAAACTTTTCCTTTTACTGGAGAGTGGGGCTCAAATTTAGAGACATGCCCCGGGATTGTCAGGCAAAATCTGTTAAAATAAGGGGTGTGTGCAGGTCACATGCTCCCCAAAAAAACCAATTTTAGTGCTCCCTTTTGGGGGGGTATTGAAGCTTATTTTTTTAGTTTTCCCTCAGGGGTTTCAGAGTTTTAATCACACATTCAAAACAAAAGTGAATTTTTAGGGGTGGGAAACTCCTTTTTGGTCATCTGCAAAAGTCGGAGTCACATTATTATGACCGCTTCACCCGTAGCTCCCCTAGGACGTGGTAGGGTGGTTTGGGGGATGTTAAATAAGGGGTGTGAAAAGAATTTTCTGCATACATAAAAAACTTTGAGATTCTCGTTTAATATTTGATTCCCAAAAAATGTTTAAGCTGCCCAAAGAAATTTCAAAGTGATCTCCAAAAAACGGGGAAATCCCCACACTATCCTTACCCCTCAATAACCCCCAAATTTTCGGGGCCTTTTTCACGGGGGTCAAACCCAACCCCCCATTATAAAAGGGGAGAAAAAAAATAAAGAAAACACACCAGACTTGCAAGCCCGCCACTTCTTATGACGCCTTGTGAAGTGGGAGGGTTTTATAGGGTAATTGCTTTTTTAGGGGTTTCCACTAATGTATTGCCCCCTTTTTTTGGCAAAAATAAATGTGGCCCCGGCCGGCCCCGGCGGGCCAATTTTGTGTACATGTATTTTTAACTCAAACCCGGGCCCCTTTTTAGGTACACCATTGCCTAAAAAACCAGTTGGACCCCCCTTTTTGGGCCTTTTAGAACGCCTCAATTCTTCGTGGCAAAAGATTCCACAAGGGGGTTTGCAAACGGGTTTCCCCAAATTTTGGGCCAAGGGGGGCCCCAAAAAGTGCCAAGAAAAAAAATTCCCCACACCATGACACCCCCCACCCCAGCCCCGAACCGTTGATACAAGGGAGGATGGATCCCTGCCCTTTTATGTTTGTTTGAAACCCCCAAAATTTTTGACCCTACCATCCGAAAAATTTTCGCCCGCAAAATCGAGAACCCCCATCCCGAAAAACCCAAAACAACGTTTTTCCAATCTTTTTCCCACTGTCCAAATTTTGAATTGAGCTTGGGGAAAAAATTTGGGGCCTCGTTTTTCCCTGTTCCTTTTGCTTTTAAAGGAATGGCACCCGGTGGGGGGTCTTCTGTGCTGTAAACCCAATTCCCCGCCCCCAAAGTTCGCCATTTCCCGTGCTTTTAGAGATTTCTCTTTTTGGGCCCACCTTTGGGTTTTAACGGGTGGCCTTTTTTTTAGTCACTGTTGCCTTTCTTATCAAGCCCCCACCGAACCAGTCCCAAAACCCCTTCTCCCCTTTTACCTCCGGCATCAACAAGGGCATTTCCCCCCCACAGGACCGCCACTCATGGATTTTTTTTCTTTTTTTTGGAAAAATTTTCTGTAAAAACCCTTTGAGAAGGTTGTGCCCTGGGAAAAACCCCCAGGGGATCAGCAGTTTCTGAAAAAACTCAGCCAAAAGCCCTTTTGGCAAACCAACAACCAGGCCCCGTTTTTTTTGGCAAATCAAAAACACCTTTTTTTCCCCATTTTGATGCTCGGTTTTAAACCGGCCCCGGAGATTGTTTGACCACGTCTACATGCCTAAATGAAATGAGTTGCCCGCCCAAAGTATTGGTGATTTTTTTAAAAATTTTAAATGTTAACGAAACAGTTGGGCAGGTGTACCTAAAAAAAGTGGCCCCCCCGGGGGAGTGGTTAAAATAAAATGTATTTCCGCAGCCCTGCCAGGGGGCACCCAGGTTTGCATAAAGTTTTTTCAAAAAAATGTTTTTGTTTTGCAGAAAAATTCCCTTTTTATTTGGTGTAATGTTGATTTTAACCTATATGGGGGGGAAGGTGTGCCTCCTTTTTGGGTTTTTTGTACCCCCCCAATTCCCCACCCGGCTGGGCATAAAAGTGCAGCTTTGCAAGTCCCGGGGGGGGTTTTTTTTCTTATTTTTTTCCCCTCTGTATAATGGAGGTCGGTTTGACCCCAAGTGAAAAAAGGGCCCCCTGGAATTGGCTCTATTGAGGGGTTTAAAGGAAAAGTTTTTAGGAAATGCCCCGATTTTGAGATCACGTTGAAAGGCGTGGGCCAAACTTTAAAACCTCTTTTGATCAAAAAAAATTTAACCCCCCAGGGGCTCAAAAGTTTTTTTATTTTATTTATAGTTTCCAAAAAATGCTTCTTTAGGGATTTCCACGTAATTTGAATGCCTTCTGCACACCCCAAAAACCCTCTAAATTTAAAAAGAGGCAATTTATCAGAGTTGTAAAAAAGGATGATTATTGGTTGTGGCAGTTTTTCTGAAACTGCCTGGGGCTCAGATGGTCACTGTTCCTCTGCTATTGAAGTTCCACAGGCAAGGGAAAAAAGGGGCAAGGCAGTTAAGATTTTGAAAACAAAAACTTTAATTTGGGAAAGGGTTGTCTTCTCCCCCTGAGTCATGTGGATGAAAATGTTTAGGGGGAGAAACCCCTTTAGAGAAAGAAAAACCTGCAAAACCATTGCTGGAAGAACACAAGCTGGTTTGGTGGGGAGCGGTATTGTTTTGGGGAAGGTTTTTGTTGGGATTCCCCTGGGCCCCCTCAAAACTATGGGAAAAAGGGAAACTTCAGATTAAATTTGGGGATTTTTTATTTTGTGAAAATTGGGTTTTCCCAAAAACCCGTGACAACCCCCAACCCGAACCTTACTGAATTCCCCTCCCCCGCCCATCTTTTCTGCTATCCAATGCGCAAAAGAAAAAAAACTCTGGATATTATTTGGTTTTGGGCACCTTTAAATTTTACTCAAACCCTGTATTTTTTATTGCTAGGGAAAACCAAAACATTCAAAACCAAAGCTTTGGGATGGAGCCTAAATTGGTAATTAAGTACTAATTTTTTAGAATAAACCCCTTTTTGACATTTGACCCTACATGTCCCTCAAAGATTGGGGTTGGGGACCCTTCCCCCCAAAAATTTCCCTTTCATGTATCAGGAGTTGTGCCATTTCCCCTTAGCCATAGGAGAAAACCAAACCGTTATGGAAAACCAAACAGCTAAGTAAACAACAGGGTCCACCCCCTTTTTAAACTCCCATAATTTGTGAAAAACCCCCTTTGGGCCAAAGGTTTTGGTTTTTCCCAAAAGGAAAGGGGAATCTCCTTTTGGCCCCAATCTTTTTCTTTGTAGAGCAACGTAAGGGGATAGTGGCGGCCTGCATTAAAACATTGGAATTTAGTGGGGCAAAAAAAGGACCTTGCTGCCCCGTTCATCTTGACCATGTTTGCCCCCAAATTCCCCCCCTTGGTCTCTTCCTGGAAAATAAAGTCTTAAGCTATGTTCACACGGGTTTTTTCAATGCGTAATTGCGGGGGGTGAATTTTACCCACCAATTACACCGTTTGCTCCCCGGGGCAAGGGGAAAATGGGGAGGGGGCCCGTCGCCGGCCCCCTAGGGCAAATTTATTATCCACCGCGTGGTAATAAGGGGCCCCTGATAATTGGGAAAAGTCAATTCTCTCCCCCTCGCCGTATTTTTCCCCGGGGGGTGTGGAGAGGAGGCGGAATCCATAGTTCTCTATGAGAACCCGTTTAAAATTTCCGTAATGGGCCCCGGGGAAACGGATTTCACCCATTTATTTCCCCAAATAAGCGCAAATAAAGGGCGAAATCTGTCCCAAAATAAAACCCGTTTTGGGAAAATTGCCTTAGCCCCTTTTTATTTGTACCTCGCTTTTTACTCCAGCTGCCCCCCCCAAAAAAAGTCACCCGGGAGGCCCAATTTCTGCCCCAAATTTCCCAAACCCGGGCCCTGGGGGTGGCCTCTGCGAAGATAGGAGGTTTTTTGGGATCTGTGGGGGATTTTCAAATTAAAGGAGGAAAGCGAAGGTCTCCCAAAAATTCACCCGCCCCCCATGGAGGATCTTTTCAAAGGAGGAGTGGGGAAAAGGATTCCAAATGGGGGAAACCCGTGAACTTAGTGCGTTTTTTGCTTAAAAGGGGTTTTCCTGTAAAATAATGGGGGCCCCCCACAAAATAAATTTACCCCCCTTTGAGCACAAATTTGTCCCAATTTTTATCAGGAAAATGTACCACTTTTGTTGCCCAGCCCAAATTTTTGAAAATTGATGGCTTGGGGTTTTTTGAAACAAAAGGGTGTGGAGTCGGCAAGCCAAAAATGACCCCCAAAATACTCAATTTTCCCCCAATTTCCCCGGGCTCGACCCCCTGATTTCCCCTTTTATGGGGAAAGTTTAAGTGGGTTAAAAATTTACTGTATTTAAAAAGGTAAAATAAAGGGTGTTTATCACCCCCGTGGGTACAAATTTATCAAGCTATTTAGGGAAAAACAGACACTGACAACCAAAGGGTAAACCCAAATTTTTGATCTTTTAATACTTGTGGGTTTGAGTTTTTAGAAAAAGGGTGTATTTGTATCCAAGACCAGGGCTGCCCAAAAACCCAATTTTTTGGGGGGTGGGAAAAAGAGACCCCGGGAAACAGATTTTAGTCAAAACAAAGCCCTTTAAATCTGATCCAGAGCCCAAAGGATTCAACAGAGCTGAAAACCCAAAAAGGGGGATTTCCCAAAAAACTAAAAAAAATTAAAAAAAAAATTAATTTAAAAAATTAAAAATTTGATTTTTTTAGGGGGAAAAAAAACGTAACAATGCAGGGTTAAAACGAAAAAAAATGCAGAATAACAGGGTGCAAAAACTTGCAAGTCAAATTTATGTAAAAAGATATGTAAAATTACTGTTTTATAAAAATTTCAGTAGCCTCATGGGGCAAAGCCGTAGTGGATGGAGGATATGGATCCTGAAAGTCACAAGTTCAAAAATTTTTTTTAAACCCTTTTGCTTTGTCAGTGTAAAAATATAAATATTGGGTATGACTTTAGAAAAAAAAAAAAAATTTAATATGTAAAAACACTGGCAGAAAAATTTGTGGAGTCTCTGAATTTGTTCTGAGAAATAGTAATCCCACCATCAGATCCTGCATACATGACCTCCCCATCTGATCTCATTATTTCCAGGCTAGAGAACACTCTCTACATAACTGGGCTGGGGGCAAAGTGGTGACCACAGGGGCAACATCTTAAAAATGTCAGGGTATAAAGGAACTGCCTCAAGCCACAGTCAGTATTGTTGATTGGTTTGAAACTCTTCTATTTTTTGAAAGCAGGGTGAAAAATGTAGCTGAATTCTGTTTGCCCTGGGAGCAGATTCTTTCCCTGGGGCAGCGTTTTGCCTGCTCCATGTCAATAATTACACTTCTCATGTGATGAGGCTGAAGATATGGGACAGCAGCACACTGGCCGGACCAATTCCTCTTGCTCTTTGCACTGCATCGAACTAACTGGACCAACTTATTATATATTTTGCGAGTCGCAGTCGGTCCCTTTTATAACGAATCCGACTCCTGCAAAATAGGCACCGACTGACTCCACGACTCCGACTCCACAGCCCTGGTGTTGAGTTATTTTGAGGGCACACCAAATTTATACTGTTAAACAAGCTGTACACCATCGGAAAGAATTGGGAAAAGTAGATAACCCAAATAGAAATATGTTTATAGTCAAAAGGGCAAAATATATCACTGGAAAAAGACCATAAAACTTAACTTTTACTAATTTTATTAAAAGGAGCAAAAATAGACTCCAGATAAAATTTAAATTAAGCGATTCCAAACTGTCCCTATATAGAGACTAAAGAAAGAGCTACCTAGCCAAATTGTGGATAGTCGCCCCGATAAGGACGGACCCACCAGGAACCTAAGGGGATAAACCCTATTAAAGCCCTATACACAAGACAATGTAAAGTGTCCTGTGCAAAAAATCCCACAAAAAGGCAAAAAACAAAAACAAAAAACCAAACAAAACTAAAGCAAAAGATCCTCACACCCAACACCATGCTATGTGCAAAGAAAAGAAACGACAAGGCTCTAGTCTCAATAATTATGCCCAACGCGTTTCATACCCCGATGTATAGGGTCTCATCAGGGGCAGAGAAGAAGACAGACATAAGCCTCCAAGTAAGTTCAAGATACTTTAGTGTGGTCCAAAGCAGGAGCTATATAGTATACGGCTTGTTAAGTGCATAGGCGGTAGCATATGGTAAGTATAATACTGTTTGCACAGACACATAATGTATACTCACTCATCGATTACGGTCAAAAAGACCCATAGGAGTAATCTCCATGCAAAAGAGGCCCTGCTGGCAGACACTATCAATTACTTACAATTAGGCTGGGGATAATCCAGGTATCGTGATGGAACAAGTAATGTTCACATTGAAACCCAGCCGCTCGATACTGCCTCAAGCAGAATCTGAAATAGATCCAGCCATAAAAGACAATCACTATGTTTCCACGATCTTCAAAGAAAGCCAACAGGTAATGCATTATACTCACATAGTTTCATTCGTTCGGCGCTTACAGAGCTCCAATTCATAGAGCTAACTGTGACAAAAAGCGGAGTGCCGCTTCTCAGCGCGCGTCTCTAGTCTATCTGAGCGCGCCTCCTGTTCGGCGTCTGACGTCATCCGGCGCATGCGCATTCTTATATCTTAACCAGCCTATAGCCAGACCGGTCAGACAAATTCCCTGACATCAGTGAAAGAGGGAAAGCTGACCAATACTTGAAAGCCGCTTCAAGTCAGAAGACGGTAATCTAAATCTAGCCAGTCTGATCTCCAAGAAAGCGCCGCGTCAGTTATATATAGATAGAAAGACGGGAATTACGGCTCATGTTTGTTATAATATCAAGGTATATATGGGCAAAACAAAAAGAGGTTTAGTGTGTAAATGTATCCAGATATTATAATGATATACGTCGGAGGTAACAATTTCTAATCCAGGAGAAGAGGAGGCTTCCATTCCAGTACACGGAATATGACATATCACAAAATAGGAAAAAACTCAAAATTAGCAGTTAAAGTTGATCTGCCCATTATAGTAATGCAAATATAGTGACAATAAGATGAACCATGTATAAAGATCTTACAATATTCCATGGATTCATCAAATCTCTTAATAGTACAAAAAAGAAAAAAGATATTATGCCTAAAAGGAAAGAAGATATTAGTACAGAAGTGTAATAGGGGAGGGGATACTGACATCCAAAGAAGGAGCACTAAATAAAACAGTTAAAGTTAAGCTGTTCATTTAGACCGTGTGGGGATACAGTATCTAATCTGAAGATCCACTTTGTCTCAGTCTGTAAAATTCTTCTATCCACATTTCCCCCACGTATTGATGCCCTAAAATGTTCAAGAGCCTCTAATTGGAGGGATATGTTGTTTCCCCCATGTACTGAATTGAAGTGTCTCCCCAGTGGAGTATCCCGTTTGTTTCTGATATCCCCTATATGTTCAAGAATGCGCTGTCTCCAAGGTCTTATTGTCTTTCCTATGTATTCCAAATTGCAGGAACATGTGGCTTTGTAAATAACATGGGATGTGCTACAATTGATAAAATCCCTAATATCATATTCACGACCTGTTCGATGGCTAAACACAGTCCTGGTCTGTCTAACCCATCTACAGGCCTTGCAGTGTCCACATTTAAAGCGGCTGCTGGGAAATGTGGGGGAAATGTGGATAGAAGAATGTTACAGACTGAGACAAAGTGGATCTTCAGATTAGATACTGTATCCCCACATGGTCTAAATGAACAGCTTAACTTTAACTGTTTTATTTAGTGCTCCTTCTTTGGATGTCAGTATCCCCTCCCCTATTACACTTCTGTACTAATATCTTCTTTCCTTTTAGGCATAATATCTTTTTCTCTTTTTTGTACTATTAAAGAGATTGATGAATCCATGGAATATTGTAACATCTTTATACATGGTTCATCTTATTGTCACTATATTTGCATTACTATAATGGGCAGATCAACTTTAACTGCTAATTTTGAGTTTTTTCCTATTTTGTAATATGTCATATTTTGGGTACTGGGAATGGAAGCCTCCTCGTCTCCTGAATTAGAAATTGTTACCTCCGACGTATATCATTATAACATCTTGATACATTTACACATTGGACCTTTTTTGTTTTGCCCATGTATACCTTGATATTATAACAAACATGAGCCGTAATTCCCATCTTTTTATCTATATATAACTGACGCGGCGCTTCCTTGGAGATCAGACTGGCTAGACTTAGATTACCGTCTTCTGACTTGAAACGGTTTCCAAGCTTTGGTCAGCTTTCCCTCTCTCTCTGATGTCAGGGAATTTGTCTGACCGGTCTGGCTATAGGCTGATTAAGATATAAGAATGCGCATGCGCCGGATGACGTCAGACGCTGAACAGGAGGCGCGCTCAGATAGACTAGAGACGTGCGCTGAGAAGCGGCACTCCGCTTTTTGTCACAGTTAGCTCTATGATTTGGAGCTCTGTAAGCGCCGAACGAATGAAACTATGTGAGTATAATGCATTACCTGTTGGCTTTCTTTGATGATCGTGGAAACATAGTGATTGTCTTTTATGGCTGGATCTATTTCAGATTCTGCTTGAGGCAGTATCGAGCAGCTGGGTTTTAATGTGAACATTACTTGTTCCATCACGATACCTGGATTATCCCCAGCTTAATTGTAAGTAATTGATAGTGTCTGCCAGCAGGGCCTCTTTTGCATGGAGATTACTCCTATGGGTCTTTTTGACCGTAATCGATGAGTGAGTATATATTATGTGTCTGTGCAAACAGTATTATACTTACCATATGCTACCGCCTATGCAATTAAAAAGCTGTACACCGACTACTTTATCAAAGTTTCATATTTTCAGTAAATACAATATTTACAAAAATGTGAGGGATGTACTCACTTTTGTGGCATAATGCATGTCATAGTCAGGAAGTGGTTCATTATTTAAACCAAGTGCTATAATACAACAAACAATATAAATTGGGTATCATTAGTATCGTATCGCCCCACAGAGTAAAACTAACATGTCATGTATAGGTATCTAGGTCCCCTACTAAGTAGATAGGTAGTTATATAGGCCTATATAATATATACCCTCTGTAGGTAATAATTAGAAATATATGCATACGGTAGGTAATTATTACTAATATATATGACCCCAAAAGTAATATATATGCCCCCTGTAGTAACATATGCCCCCTGTAGTAACATATGCCCCCTGTAGGAGTATATATGCCCCCTGTAGAAATATATGGCCCCCTGTAGTAACATATGCCCCCTGTAGTGACATATGCCCTCTGTAGTAATATATATGCCTCTGTAATAATATATTTGCTCCCTGAAGTGACATATATGCCCCTTGTAATAATATATGGCCCTCTGTAGTAACATATGCCTCTGTAGAAATATATGCCCCCTGTACTGACCTATATGCCCCATAGTA
The DNA here is from genome assembly GCA_025379985.1 of Phyllomedusa bahiana. Classification (NCBI taxonomy): domain Eukaryota; kingdom Metazoa; phylum Chordata; class Amphibia; order Anura; family Hylidae; genus Phyllomedusa; species Phyllomedusa bahiana. The sequence continues at coordinate 82,873 of JAODAL010013086.1, forward strand.
ACATATGTCCCCTGGTCCCCTGTAGTAAGATATATGCCCCCTGTACTGACATATATGCCCTCTGTAGTGATATGTGGTCCCCTGTAGTGACATATATGCCCCTGGTAATAAATATATGGCCCCCTGTAGTGACATATGCACCCTGTAGTAATATATGGCCAACTGTAGTAATATATATGCCCTCTGTAGTAATATATGCCGCAAGTAGTGACAATTTTCTAGCCTAGGAGACCCAACATCACAGGGGACGTGGTGAAAGCTGTCCACCACGGCCCCTACGACACTGATGTGTATGTACAGCGCTCGGTGAGTGCTGTACATACAAGGCAGAAGGCCCCTATAATAATATATGACCATGTAATAATATATATGCCCACTATAGTGACATATGCCCCCTGTAGAAATATTTGGTCCCCTGTAGTGACATATGCTCTCTGTAGAAATATATGGCCCCTGTAGTAATATATATGCTCCCTGTAGTGACATATATGCCCTCTGTAGTAATATATATTCCCCCTGTAGTGATGTATATGACCCCTGTAGTAATATATATGCCCTCTGTAGTAATATATGCACCCTCAGTAAAGTTTAAATTAAAATAAAAAAAAAAAGTACTCACCTCTCCATGTTCCTTCACCTCACGGCCAGCTTCAGTTTAAGCAGCGTGACGCCATCACACTGCTTACCCCGGGACACAGGTCTTGGTGACCCAGTGTCACAGGGGGCATGGTGAAAGTCGTGTATCACGGCCCCTGCAACACTGAGCGCTCTACATACAAGGGAGAAGGCAGGAGGGTAATGAGCTGACTGACTCTGCACGGTCATTTTAAAATGGCCGTGCAGAGAGAGATATTGATCACCGTGCGGGCGAGGTGGGCGGCCTTGGAGCCCCCTCCGGTGAGTGGCACACTGGCGCCCCGGGTGATCACCTGCCTTACCTGCACCTAAGAACAACCCTGTGTATACTCGCTGGTGAGCGATGTAAAAAATTTAAATAAAAAACACTACAAGGATTGCTGGAGAAAAGGCTATCAAAAAGTCATGTTTCCCCTAAAATAATACCAATTAAAACACCAACTCATCCTGCAAAAAAACAAGCCCCTACACAGAAAAATAAAAAATGGCTCTCAGACTATGGCGATGCAAAAACCTGTTTTCTTTTTTAAATCAAAGTGTTTTTATTGTGTAACAGCAGTAAAACATAAAAAATAAATAAATCTGGTATCGCTGTACTCAACCTGCTGAGTAAACACATCATTTATACCGCATACTGACTGCCGTAAAAATAAAATCCACTACCAGGATTGGTGTATTTTCTTCATCCTGCCTTTCAAAATTGTACCAATTAAAACATCACCAGCAAAAAACAAGCCTTTGCACAGTCACATATACAGAAAAATAAAAAAAAGATGGCTGTCAGAATATGATGACATAAAAATGCAATTTTTTTTACAAAAACATTTCTGTTGTGTGAAAGTAGTGAAACATAAAAAAATTATATAAAATTGATTTTGTTATTGTACTGACCTGTACAGTAAAATCATCACGTCATTTGTACCGCACAGCTAACGCTGTAAAAATGAAACCCAAAAAGCAATGGTGAATTGGCAGGGGTGTTAAGTCATTGCACCACCTGTGCTGCTTCCTCTTCTAGGCCAGTAGCCTAAAGCACCAGGCTTGGGCTAACAGGTGGACCTGTCGGGGGGGGGGGGGGGGGGAGTGAAGAGGTGACCACCTACCTACTGGGAGGACTTTAAGATTCTACATACTGGGGCGCCTATCTACCTACCTACTTACTGGGGGTCCCAACTACCTACCTAACTACTGGGGGGCCCTATCTAACTAACTTCTGGGGCCCTATATACTTAACTACAGGAAGGGGTCCTATATATCTATTTACCTACTTGGAGACCTATGTAACTATCTACTTATAGGGGGGCTATATACCTACCTACCAAGGGTTTCTATATACCTACCTACCAGCCAGGACACCAAGAGTGTAATCATTATTATTTGGGGCACTATGGATGGGGAGTTTGTACATAGTGGGGAGGTGTGGGCACAGTTAGGAAGATGATAGAAAAGTGAGGAGTCTAACATGTTTGTGTTATAAATTCTACAGGGATGAGTGATGGCCGGGAGAAGTCCTCATGGCGGTCTGGACCGAATGGAGAAGAAAAGGGAAAGTGAACAACTCATCAGAAAAGACATCACCTATGAGTGATTAAATGTAACTGCACTGTCTGTAGGGCATCTGTGTAAACTTGTATTTATGATTATATGGAGGTAATATACAGTCTTCAGAGCCTGTGTACACTGGAATCTACCAGTATATGATCACTGTTTCTAGTAGTAGAAACAATTGTACACAGAATCTGCAGACTGTATATTAATACAGTCTGCAGATTCTGTGTACACTTGTTTCTACTACTATATGGTACTGTATGGTAGAAATATTGGTTTTGGTGTCATGGTTTACATTCAGTAACAGTATGGTCGTATTATTCAGTATCTTTATGGTGAACATATGTGGGGATGGGGCGGTATTATTTGGTCCTTGTATATTGTTGTTATTGATATTATCAGTCTTGGTAAGCTTCTTTGGTCAGTAACATTATAGTAGTATTAGTCACTATATGGTAGTGATATGTGATGGTATTATTTGGTCTTTGTATATTGTCATTTGGTTATATTGGTCTGGGTATACTGGTTTGGTCAGTAACATTATAGTGGTGACATATGGTGATTATGCGGCGGTATTTGCTGGTTCTTGAACACATACTGACCAGCACAATGTAGATCAATGGTATGTTGTAAAATCCAACAAGAATGAAATCCAAAAACAATGGCGCAAATGCATTTTTTTTCTTGTTCACCCCACAAAGAATTTTTTGTTTCTGGGATAGTGGGCAAAGGTTGCGGGTTGGGTATAGGGATCACAAACGCTTCATCTGTATGGGACCCTTACATTTTTGTTGGCGGCCCTGGCTGTAACCACATATTTACATAAACCACCATTGCTCACAGTACTGTTAAGGGTCCATTCACAGGGCGTTTTTTCTATGTGCCACTAGGATACATTTTGGAATAGAAACGTAGACTATGATAAACGTACACAAACCTGCATTTCTATGTATACGTCACCATTAGTGTATGTTCTCACGGCATTTTTTAGACCGTATTTCGAGGCGGAATTACGCTGCAATACGCCCCGAAATACGGCCTATAACTACAGTAGGTCACAGCACTCATAGAGAGCTGAGAATTACCTCCATCTTCCTCGACACGTATTGACTGCCAGTGATAACAGAAGCGACTGGAGTCACCATCCTCCCCCACCCTTTAGAACTACGCGCTGGTCAGTGCATACTTCCAAAATACCAGTATCTTGTGGCACAGAGGTATGCACTGCAAGACGCCATGGGAACATACCCTTAGTTAAAGCGTAAACGTGGCATACATTTACATCCAATAATGAACTTAGGAAATGTAAACATTCACTTGATGAACAATCACTTGATGGAATAAAAATAAAAAAATAAGCAAGTCACTGTCCTATCAGGGCGCTCCCATTAGGATTTTGCAGGACTTATCTCGTCTCACATTAGCCCAGAGAACCGCCCTGAACCCACTCTTGGATATATTGAAGGAGAAAAATATTCCCTTTCATTGGGGATACCCCTTTGCGCTGCATGTTCGTTTACCTAAGCAAACTCTGACGATCCAGTCGGCGAAGGACATTCCAGTGGTACTAAAGGCTCTTCAGATCGAGGACCTTTCACTCCCAGATTGGCCGAACTTGGCTTCCCTAGCCTTTAAGCCACCCCTGCGGAAGAGACGATTGCAGCTTATTTCCACTCCGCCGACCACTGCACCACTGCAGGGGAGGCAGAGGGACCTGCGACCAAGCTCTGGGGGCCACGTGGCTCGGGATCCGCGTCGCTCTCCCCCTACGAACCCTGCCTGAGGACGCTGTTCCAGAGAATCTTCCTAGAGGAGCCCCACTTATTGCCACGGTGGGCACTCGCTGGCGGGAGAAGTTGTCCCCTCCAACGTGTCCTGGTGAGCACCACACATCTCCCGCAGGTTATGATGCCAAGGTCCTGTCTATGCTCCCTTAGATGTTTACATCGGTTTCCCCTTATACATTGGCTCAACGGCGGCCTGGTTATTATCATCATGATTAGACTTGATCAGGTGTAATAATGTATAGTAATGGCTACGAGGAGTCTTCTTGATGTTCCTGAGCTTTCCCACATTCCCCCAGTAGGCGGAACTCGTGCTTTGAGTTCATTTAACTTGGCAGGATCCACATTTCTTGTTACTATCTTGTTTAGTTAACGCGCAGGACTTAGACGCCTGCTTTTGGGTTTTTGTGTCTTGCGTCTTGCTTGTCTGAGTGTGTGTGGGTGTTTTGTTTTGGTTTTTTTTTGTGTTTTTTTTTTTCTCTCTTTCTTCTTCCTCCTCCCGCCCGTTCCCTCTTTTTCCCCCCTTTCCTTCTTCTGCAGCAGTGGTTCCGGAGTTGGAGGCCTGTTCCGGCCCGGTGCGGACTGAAGTCTCCATTCAACTCCGGTCTAGATGGATCTCCGCATCGCCTCCTTTAACGCGAGGGGTCTGAACACGCCGGAGAAACGGGCGCAGGTTCTCTACCAATTTCATCGCGCCAGGGTCCAAATTGTATGCCTCCAAGAGACCCATTTTAAGGTAGGACATGCCCCTAACATCAAGAGTAAATACTATACTTCGTGGCACTTTGCTAATTGTCACGAGTCCCGGTCCAGGGGAGTTGCCATAGCGATTCATCGGTCCTTGACCCATCAGGTCGTCAGCTGTACTGTTGACCCAGGGGCCCGTTACCTCTTTCTTGACTCTTTCCATCAATGGCCAGTGTTTACTATCATAAATGCGTATGCTCCGAATGTGGCCAGGCAGGTTTCTTTGGCTATGTTCACACAGTGTATTTCCCAAAAAACGCCGTGTGGGACGGGGGCGTGGCGGGAGCGGGGGAGTGAGCGGGGGGGCCCGCACTCGCCGGCCCATAGACAATCATGCTAGCGGCGCTTTATACGCCGGGCGGGGAGAGGGAACTGTAAATTACCGTAATGAATGGGCCTTTTTTCGGCCCGTAATTGGCGCACTTCGGCGCGTAATTACAGACCGAAATACGGCCCATTTTAAGCCGTGTGAACATGGCCTTTGAGACGCTGACCGACATTTCCCTCCCGTTGGTTCAGGGGACAGTGATATTCAGTGGGGATTTTAATGTCACGCTGGATCCCACGTTGGATAACTCCTCTGGGAAGTCAGCTTTAGCATACTCTGCTATTAAGAAGGTGAAAAGAGCCCTCTCACTTCTCCAGCTCTGTGACGTCTGGAGGATCATGCACCCCTCTGATAGGGACTACTCCTTCTTCTCTCCTCCCCACGGCTCTTATAGTCGTTTAGACTATAAAATGGTTCAGCACTCTGCCCTACCTTGGGCGGTCTCTGCCTCAATTGGGAATATCCTGTGGTCGGACCATGCCCCGGTGTTCTGTACTCTGCGACTCCCAGCCACAGGTGTGAAGGTCTGGAATTGGAAGCTAAATGAGACTCTCCTTCTGGACCAGTTATGTGTCGCTGATATTAAGAGCCAGGTCTCCCAGTTCCTGTCGCTCCACACCTCTGACCCCACTTCTAGAACTAATCAATGGGAGGCTCTTAAGTGCGTGCTTCGGGGCACTCTCATTAAACATGGCGCCAGGCTTAAAAGGGACAGAGCGGCTGCCCTCACAAAAGCCCTTTCTAAGGTCTCTGTGCTGGAGGCTGTGCACAAAGGTGCCATTTCCCATACAGTCCTTCGAGAACTGCTGACGGCACGTCTGGAGGTACGACGCCTTCTGGAGAATTCTTGGGGCTGTTTCATCCAAAAATGCCGCAGTTCATTTATGAATACGGCAACAAATGTGGACGGATGTTGGCCAGGGCAGTCCGCTCGAGGAGGGCCCCCAGTCCATTCCCTTTTTATCAAACTACCTCGACTGCTGTGGTTCATCGCACTGAAGACATTGCTCAAACTTTTCATTCGTTCTATTCCAAATTGTATAACCTTCCCTACCCCTCCAGCCCTATCAGCCAGGAGTGTTCCCCCACCCATCCCTATCCTCTAGAATCGGCTTCGGTCATAGAGGCACTGGAGGAACATTCGCTTGACGGAGTTGCATTCGGTCATTAAGGATCTTCCAGGTGGAAAAAGCCAGGGCCAGATGGCTTTACGGGACAATTTTTTTAAAACCTTCCGGGATTTACTCAGCCCGGTGCTTTTAAAACGCCTTCAACTCCATCTCAGCTGACCACCCACCTTTCCCGCTCAGACTACGCTGGCAATGTTGCTATTATTCCCAAGCCTGGCAAGGACCCCCCCCAAAGCTGCGGCAGTTACGGCCTATCTCCCTGTAAATGTCGACCTGAAAATATACGCCAAAATGTTAGCCAACAGGCTTAACCCTATCCTAACCTCGATAATCCACCCAGACCAGGTGGGCTTTGTCCCGGGCAGGGAGGCGCGCGATAATACGCTTAAAACTTTGGATATTATCCACCATGCTCGATCCCATAGGATCCGTTGATGGTGTTGTCGCTGGATGCAGAGAAGGCGTTCGACCGTATTTCGTGGCCTTCTCTGCACCAGACCCTCAGTCACCTGGGTCTTGGCCCTAATTTTTTGGCTAGGATTGCAGCTCTGTATCGCATGCCCTCTGCTCGTCTCAAGGTCAATGGTACCCTGTCTGCTTCCTTTTCCATTTCAAATGGGACTAGGCAGGGCCCGTCATTTGTCCCGTTATTATACGTTCTAGTAACGGAGAAATTTGATGGCGGCCATAGATCTAAACCGGACATTAAGGGGATCACCATTGGAGCCCGGGAGTATAAATGCTCGGCGTTTGCCGATGACCTTTTGGTTTATGTTACAAAACCCTCACATTTCCCTTCCAGCTCTGATGGCTGTAATCAAAAACTTTGGGACTGGTCAAATTTCAAAAAAAACATGTCCAAATCTGAGGTCCTTGGGGTCGGAAATCCCCGCCCGAGAACAGGCTTCTCTACAGTCCAACTTTCCTTTCAGGTGGCCTGGGGCGGGTATTTCATATTTAGGGGTGCATATTTCTGAAGACTTGTCAAGGCTCTATGCTACTAACTTTCTCCCTCTGTGCGTAAAACAAACGGGATCTGGATAGCTGGCAGAATAAAAGGAACTATTCCTGGTTCGGCAGAATCAACCTATTGAAATGTCTATTCTTCCCAAGTTCCTATATCTCTTTCAAAACAATCCCATACATGTCCCCGTGCAGTTTTTGGACCGCTCTTCAGGGGAGTTTTACAGCTTTTGTGTGGTCCGCGCATAGCATACGACACGTTGACAAGGTCTAAGGCCAAGGGTGGCACGGGACTTTCCCGATTGTAGGCTTTATTATTTAGCCCCGGCCCATTCGAGGTTCCTGGTGCTGGTTGCAGATAGAGATAGGAAGCTTTGGGTCGCTTGGCTGAGGATGTTAGTTCTTCCGCGGTGGCGGTTCTCCCCTGGACCCGGACTCCTGCTCTGGGTGATGGCATGTCTTCCTTTCTGTGTGAGGGGAAGACCATGTCCGTCCTTTACTCCCACAGGACCTTCCATTTTCTTATAGAATCGTGGAGGCCCTTGCGCCTATTACAGACAACCCTGACTTCCCTCCGGTATCTCGCCAAATATAGTCTTGGGTGGAACGAAGAAAAAACACCCCTGCGTTTTTCATCAGTAGCTTCTGAAGGGAAGTTGCGGGCCGCTTGGCGACATCTTTGGAGTTTCCCAATCCCCTGCATCTTGCCTCATTTCAATTTGCCCAAGCTTTCCACTTCTTTCATAAGATTAAGTCCCGAGGCCACTTGACAAGGCCCCTCACGGCTTTTGGGGTCAGTGGTGGTGTCGTTCTGCAAGAATGAGGCACTCCCTTTCATTTCTGTAAAAAATTACTACTCTCAAGCCCAGATAGCTCCCCCCCTCCCCTTTTGCCTTAAGTGGGAGTAGGAATTGGGCCTTTCCTTTAACTCAGCCCAATGGGAGCGATGTTTTTCCAGATGACCCACAGGGCATTGGTAGCGTCCAAACATCAGGAGAACCCGGTTAAAAAAATTCTTTCCCGATGGACAGGGTTCCCGTTAGTCCTTCATAGGATCTTTCCTGCGCCTCGGATTGTGCTGGAGATGTGGAAAGGAAAAGGGGACCATGGCCCATATATGGTGGAGATGCTCTGCGCTATGAAGCTTTTGGATTTCGGTCCTGGAGGTCATTGAGGAAGTCACTGGGGTCCTGGTCCCAAACTCTCCGAAAGCACTGCTGCTCTTCATGATTCCCATCGCTGCTGAAAAATTCAAAAAGTCTCTTTTAAAGCACCTGCTTCAGGCTGCCAACACTGTGATCCCACGGAAATGGAAGTTGACGACTCCGCCGTCCCTGGATGATTGGTTCGCGGAGATTGGTTTTGTGAGGAGAATGGAGGAATTGATCTCCCATACTCCCGAACAAGTAGATAAATTCCATAAAACTGGTCGCCTTGGTTACTCTTTCTAAACTCCCCACTTTTTCTTTCAATCACCCTCTAAGTTGCTCGAGGTGGTGGGAGAGCAACTTCTTCCTTTTGTCCCGTCCGCCTCCCCCGCCTCCCCCCTCCCCCTTTTTTTTTTTTTTTTTGTGTGTGCGTGCTTGGTGTCTAGGTGTCTTACAATTTGTATGTCTATGTGTTGATGCCTTATTTTGCTAGTTAGTATACATAACGTTGACCTTTGGCCCTTTTCTATGCCCTGTTCACGAAGGCGCGTATAGTACCCTCTTGCTGCATGGGCCTACTTTATATTTTATATTTCATATTAAGAAGGGCACCCCATTTTGATGTGTGATTTCTAACATTTGTTTTATTCTGACGTTCCCCAGATTTATTGTTCCCTTGACAGGATCTACTTTGCTTTTGTATTATTGACGCTATACGCCGCTGTAAACTCTTTGATCACCTGTCTGGCGTTTTATGCATACATGTAACTATGTGACTCATTGACTTGTTCATTAATAAACCTTCTTGAATATAAAAAAAAAAAAATAATAAAAAAATAAAAACACATGTGTTAAATGTATGCAAACGTGTACATTTACACACGTCAGTCATAGACTTTAATGCTAAGAAAAACCATATGCAAGCATATGCGGGTTTTTTTGCGTCACACAAATGTAGTAGACCACGCTTTTATATGCGTCTCAAAAAACAGTATCCAAATGCAAGCTATGTCAAACGGAGTTAAAAGTATGCACCATGACTATACATTTCTATCATTGTACTCAACAAACAAATCAAGCTATGCGCTTGGACACTGCTTGTAGCATCTAAACGTATATATTTAACATATAGTCAAAACACTGTGTGAACACATCCATATGCCCATTATCATTGCATATTCAGATACCATCACTCGCGGTAAAACATCACAGCTGCAGCCCATTATAGATAAATGCTCCGTAAACCATGAATGTGAGGAACATGTTCCTGACATGTTTGTTAGTGAAATGTAATGCATGACGCACCATCCACAAAATAAGCTGTACCTTAAGAATCCCAATTTCTCAATGTGCTCTTTGCACTGATCTGCTCCACACTGGACACCATCACAAAATATCTCCAACTCTTGCTGCCCAGTAATCAGGCTTATCACATGACCCAGACAGATTATACCACAGTCTAACACTAACCCC